>PVJD01009771.1:0-59489 GCA_004026545.1 Mormoops blainvillei
GGCAGATCTCAAATGTTGCAAAGTCAGGGAACCCCATCCCTGATCACCCACAGCCCATACTACAGCCCATATGTTGCAGTATGCATTTTAGTTATTTATTTGTTTATTATATATATTTTTCTCCAATCACTATAACAGAAGCTTTGTTAAAAAGGAAATCATCATCTGGGTTTTACTACTATGTTCTTGGCATATAAACAGTGTCCAGCATACAAGGGTTTCAATGTTTATTATTTTTTGAATAAATGAATGAAGGGTAAAAGGAAGAAAGAGAGGAATAAAAAAGAAGTATAGAAATTGCAATACATGAACTTAGATTAGTCATAGGATTTCCATGCCTTACATCTGCACTAAGTTTCTAGGCTAGCAGCTCACCACACACACACTATTTCCTTTACAGTTTTCTGTCTGCAGTGATGATCTAATAATTTCGTTATATAATTATAGTCTCTGATTTTTGCCCACCCCATTTTTTCTCAGTGTTCAAAATAGACAAAGGGGTATACATATACCTAATAACTTGGAAAAAACTCCAAACAAATTCTCAGTTCAAAATTTGGTCAAACATTTAATTATTTTGAATCACTTAAAAGACATTTCATTCATCTCCAGAGGTAGTACAAATTATGTAGGAGACCCAAGACTAAATATTTTCATTCTACTTTTCTAGTGCTTGCTTCAGCAGCACATACACTAAAATAATTCCACTTTTCTACTCTGCCAGGAATAAAATCGAACGTTTATATTTTTAAATCAAGTGCAAACTTCTTTTTTTATGAAATCATATTTAAATTAATAGTGTCATGGAGAATTAACTGTTTGGTAGTGTATTTGGCTTTTCATTTGGATACCACTTAAATCAAGGAACGTGGAAATAAAGTGAAGAGGGAAATTCAGTTATGATAAAAACTGAGTCAGTGATGGAAGGGGCGTCCTGTAAGCTCTAATGTAAATCTAGTCTGTGAAAAATGACATGCATAGTGCCTGTGGATGCTCTGAAGATTGACAGTTTTTCATGTGTGATCTTCTTAAAATATAATTCATGTTCAAATAGTATGGATCCTTGTGTACAAAGAGCAGTAAAGCATCCCAAGAATCTTTCTAGATTTTGTGTGTGTGTGTGTGTGCGTGTGTGTGTGTGTGTGTGTGAGAGAGAGAGAGAGAGAGAGTCAGAAGACAGGTTGAGAGATAAAGGATTGTTATAAGTTATAAATATTATGCTTTATACTCACGATAGAAATAGAAATGTTTGTCATGTTTGCTTATTTACTATAATATCTCATTGGTATAAAGTAGGGATAATAAATATGTTTCATTTATGGCTTTTAGCTATTTACTCATTATTAAAATATTTATTGAGTACCTACTATATGCTATTCTATGTGCTGGGAATGCAGTAAAACATCTAGTTTCCTAACTCATATAATTTGCTAACCTGAAAAGAAGAGCAACTGCTTGATAGATGGAGAGCGATTGAAAATATAATGAGATTGACTACAAATGTATTCTGTAAAGGTCTATGCCATATTTCTTTGATTTAGTATTTTATTATAATGAAATTTGATGACTTTCAGAAAAAATAACAGAATCAAGGAGTTTTGTGTTTTTGGTGTTTTTTTTTTGGTCATTTTGTAAAGCAGTCTTGGACTAAAGAACAGAGATATAAAAAAAGTGACCGGTGGTGTGTGCATTTGTATTGAGACCTATAGATATTTTAAGCATGACAGGAAATGACATTTATAAACTCTATATGGAGAGGTAGTGCTAGGAATATATTTTTTATTTGCGGGAAAAAATATTATCTGAAAGTGAGCTATAGATGTAATGCCCATTATTCTAGAAAAATGGTTAATGGATATTAGAGAAAGTAAAAGAAAGCCTTCTTCTGATGTAGGGAGTATATACATTCTAAAAAGTTATCTGTGGTGTAATTAATCCTCATCAAATATATTCTCTTTAACCTAGGCAATACTTGACATTTCCTATGAGAAAAAATTATACCCAAAGCAAATATAATCTTAGAGCAATCCTTTTAATGCCAGCTGTTTGAAAAAAAAAAAAGAATTTCTTTTCAGTTTAACACTCATGGAAAAACAGAAACAGTGAAACTAGAAATGCAAGACGCAATGCTGGTCACTTCTTGGGGTGCTGCTGCTAGGACTTGTGGAGAGAGAAGAGAGGACGTTAAGTCAGCCCATTTCATGCTGTGAGCCATTAGCTCACTGCTCTGGGTTCTGCTATAGACAGCAGAGCAGAAGAGGAGGTGGCCCTATGCAGGGGAGGAAAGGAAAAAACAGATGTGTTGTCTTCTCTCTAGGATCTTATTTCCATTCTACTCTAGCACTCTTTCATGAGACCAATAATTTCTTAACTCTTTACTATTTGTATTCTTTGCAATCCAAATCAATGGAAAGGTATTTATAGTTTTCTTTGAAAGGTCATTTTAAAAGGTGTGAACTTTTTCACTAAAGAAATAAAATCTTTAAAAATATTTTAAAAAATAAAATACGTGACTTTTACATGTTTATCACTTTATACTTATAAATTTTAAGTATAGCTTCCTAAAGACAAAGTCTTGGGAACTGAATTTTCTAAAGAGTGATTTTTATGAGTTTGGTTCACTGCTGTATGCATTTCTGGTGCTTAGAATAATGCCTACCACATGGTTAAGAGCTCAACAGATGTGTTACCTGAATAAATGAATAGTTGTCTTTTGTTTGTGACAAATTTAAATAATATGGAAGGATAGAATCCATGATATGCATGACATTATGCAGAGTAGAAAGTGGAGTGTAATTGCTCAGAGCCCAGATGCTTAACTCACACAGACCGTGGTATAAAACACAGCCCTGACACTCGTCATATGCCTCTGAATAAGCGAGGTAACCTCTCTAAATATAAATTTTCTCTGTGGCAAAATGGAGATAACACTACTAACAACTTCACAAATTGCATGTAAAAAAATGTCAGCCACACATTAAGCCCTCGTTATATGTCTTATTTATCAGTATCATTAGTTTGAGTGACATAACATACATATACGGAAAAGGAAAAGAATATGGAAGCGAAAGAGACGTTCTAGGAAGGATTCAAAATGCTAAATGCAAAATGCTCAATACTAATTAACTTACAAACCTAATTCTCCTTTACATATTTTATGAAAGTAAATTCTGCATTTGCAGTTAGAGCATATTACTGTATTCCAGATTCAGTGTGTTCATCGAAGCGTGACTGGAAGTGAGGATTGTTTAAAATGCACTCAGAAGCATCACTTTGTTTATTAACTAATATGAATGTAAATGGGCTAGTTTCATTTCATAAGGAAATATCTTAGGTATAAGTAAAGTTACATACAATGCCAAATTAGTGCAAGAATGTAAGCTCCTCGAGAGCAGGGAGTTTTGTCTCTTGTTCACTGCTAGGTACTGATTTCTACGGTGCCTTCAACAATGGTAAATGTGCAGTAAGTATTTGTTGACTACAGCAATGAATGTGGCAGCCTTAGACATATGAAGATTGTTTGAAAGAGTTTTGATACTGCTAATACAGATCACTGAAGATGACTGGTAGGAAAAACATTGATGTGTTTGAAATATGATGTCGGAGGAAGGCTCTGTGAATACCCTGGGCCACCAGAAACACAAAGAAGCAGGTCCTACAGCCCATTAGGCCTGAAACGTCACTGGATGCAAAAGTGACAAAACTGAAGCTGTCCTACACTGGGCACATCATGGGAAGGCGACATTCTTTGGAGAAGACAGTACTGCTGGGGAAAACAGAAGGCAGCAGAAAAAGATCGAATATGACCCGGATCGACTCCATGTAGGAAGCCACAGGCACGCGTGTACGGGAGGTGAGCAGGGCTGCTGAGGACAGGAGATTGTGGACATCACTCATTCAGAGGGTCGCCAGGAGTCAGAGCCGGCTCAGTGGCCTGTAACACACACGGTATAAATTAACCTCAGGCAAACCCATGACAAAAGTCCTGTTCCCATATCTTCTGCTTGGGCAAATAGTATTATCAATTTATGTCTCAAAAAGAAGCAGAGGAAGCGGTTGTTCTTTTCAGTGCCTCATTCCCTTGGCTTTCCATTTTATACCGTCCTGTGGAAATGATGCCACTAGCTTGTGGCCCCTCACATGAGACCTTAGTGTGACAGCCCTGCACACAGAGAGAAATATACACACTGTACAATGCAATGCTTTTGGATCAACAATGCAGAGAAAATTCAAAATCTTCATTTCCTCCCACGGGTGCCAAAGAGCCAAAGGGGAACCTAGGACACCAGAGAATATGAAGATTGTTTTACAAGTAACAAGCTGGATATTTAGTGCAGAGAACTTTTATAACTGTAATCATCTTCAGATATTAAAATCCCGGCAAGAAAAATAACAACTAGACAATTTTGCTCTGCTACAGAAGGCAGAGCTAGGCTTATAGGTCAAATGTCCCAAGAAGCAATTTTTAAATTCAGTACCAGAAAAACATTTTTAAGAGCTCAAGTTTCCCCCAAATTGAATAAATGGAACTGGTCAGTGAATGTGCCAGTTCATCCTGTATGTGGAAGTTTTCAGGGAGACTAGTTGGAGTGTTTTGAGTGAAAAACTACTTAACTGACTTAAGTACAGATCAACTTTAACCTAAATGTTCTGAAAATTTTCACACCGTATATAAATACACAAAATAGAAGCAATAATTATATATTTAAAGTAATCTTGCTGGCAAGGACACAATGTCTAGGGGCAACAGAGAAAAGATGGGATGTGAGTATCTCTTTAAATTTGTCATGTCATCTCTTCTGATTTAACAAGTCTCTCCTTATAAATTTTCACTACTACTTCCAACCCTTGTTAGGGTACACCCTTAGAGGCAGGGGCTTACTCCTCTTTCTGGGGAGTCAGGAGAGCTAAAGGGCCAGAGGTCTGGCCCACTCTGCAAGTCAAGAGCACCGTCCCCAAGGTTCCATCCGTCTTTCTCCTGGTGTTTGTCTTGCATGAACTCCAAAATTGTGCTCGGTTGTCCTTATTTGGGAAGTCCCTGCAGGCAGTGGGCCCTGTCTCCTGGATCCTGGGCCTCTGACGTTCTCAGAAGCCATGTCCTGTTACGGAGCAGAGAGAAACTTTCAAACCCCTGAACAGTCGGAAGCAGAGCCTCGGGCTAATTCTGCTTCTGCCTTCTGTGCTACCGTCACCTTACTTAGTACTTAAGAGGTGGGTGTAAAGCTTTTGCTAGAGGCTTGAATGCAAAGTTTAGTATGCCTGAAAAGAGTGCCCGAGAATCTCAAAATCCCACATACTATTATACATGTTGCTGTCAGCCTCCCAATCCTTTCCCACCTTCTTAGCCTCAGGAGTCCACTTCCAGGGGAGAAACATGAAGACATGTACATTGATATCACTTCCTACAATGATAAGCAACCAAGCAGAAACTATACCCTGTCTTCTTTATGTTGAAACTCTGTAATCAAGTCAGCCAGGTTCTTGATAAGGGATAACAAAAACTACATTAAATGGCATCTCCCAATACTCTAGTGATGGACTCCTATGAATTATGAATAGAACAAAAGAATAGAAAAGTGTGATATAAGCACCTATATGTAAGTTCATAATCTGAGACATACTCATATACCCCTGTTAAAAAATGAAGGAACATCTCACTTTTCCTAACAGCACATGTGAAAGCCATCTTTGTACTTGAAACCAACAATGCCAGGAGACAATACTAGTTCTGGGGATAGAATAATTTTCTTCTTCAAGATGATATTTTAATCCAATAATCACATTCAATGGACCTGTTTTACGTGCCTCAATGCACAGTAAAATAGAAATATGGGTCTTTGGGTTCTAAAACACTTGATTCAAATTTGATAAAGTATGCATCAGATTTTAATAGCTATGAATCAGCCTTAATGTAACAGACTTCATATAGAATGCAAGCTGTTTAATTTATTTTGGAATGCTCTACTTCCACTTGGTAAAATATACAGATGAATGCTAATCTCTAAAGTGTGAAAGGAACAATAGTTGAAGGAGTAGCATAAAGGACTTCAAAAAGGCAGCCTAACCTCTTCGTTTCAGCTTATACATTTGGAATGAAAATGCATCCAAAATAACAGGATAATTAAGTACTCAAAATTTAATCTTAAAACCTTGTAATACTATCTGTACAAATAAGCCTTTTGTTTGTGGACTATCTGATTCTTTGCCATTTTTTATTATTTTTAATTTTTAATTTTTTAAATGGTTCTTTTTTTTATTGTATTTTTTCCAGCACCATTTATCCCTCCAGACCTGCCTCCACCTCCACCCACACCCTCCTCCCCCACGATAAGCACATTGTTTTCCATTTCCATGTGTTTCTTTTTTTCTTTTTTGCTCCAGCCCTTTACCCCATAAACATCCTTCCCCAGAGCTGTCAGCCTGCGCTCTATCTAGGAGTCTGTCTCCATTAATTCAGTTTGTTCATTAGATTCCACTTATGAGTGAAATCATGTCATCAAGTTTGGTGTTTCACTTTTAAAAAAATATTTATTATAGTGACATTTGTAAATAGGATCGTATAGGTTTCAAGTGTGCATTTCTGTGACACAAGATCTGTATATTGCACCGTGTGTCCACAGCATTTCACTTTGTGAACTAGAATGGAAAAATAATCAGGGCCAAAAAAAAAAAAGAAGAAAAAGGAAAAAGAAAGACAAATCTACTTTAAAATCCATTTGGAGGTGAAAAATAAAGGTGGTTGCTTATCCTTCAAAGAGGTGAAGACATGAATTACAGAATTGTCTTTCCAAGAAAAACAAGATAAAACAGACTTGAGATGTTTTACTAGAAATGAAAGAGGGTCAGAATATTTACCATTAGCCACAGCTTAATTGAACAGTTGGATACATGCTGGTTGGCATATGAGCTCATTTTGTATTTTAAGTTTGCTGCTCCATGCCCAAGACTAGAAACAAATGATGTTTTGTTCCATCTCTCCATTGTCATGAGCCATGATTGTAATAGACTGAGAGATCCCTTTGTGTGGCTTTTTCTGGTAGATGAGATGTTGTCTCAAAATTAACAATAGTATAGATTAATCAGATGTGCGACCTATAGTTTAGAAAATATTTTTGATGTTTCAGAGAAAGGAAAGGGGTGGTTTACGGCCAGGGAATGAATGGCACGAGAGTGCTGGACAGTTGAAAAGCAGAACTCTGAAAGAGTAATTGCAAAAGTCTTCACGAAAATAAAAAGAGTAACATGATCAATGCAAGGAACATAGTTGTCCATGTTTTTCAATGTTTGCCTAGAGAAATGCTGCTGGAAAATGCAGCCTCCCGTGCAGTCTTTCTACCACCCTCTTGGGCACCTAGGGGTGTGCCTCGGGCCTCGAACACTTTCTTACTGGGAGGTGGAGGGCCCACAGAATCTGTGCCAAGCTTCTTCCCTTGCGTGCGAGTGGCTTTTTCTGTTTCAGACTCAACATGTGCTCCTTTGTTTTGCTTAAGCACATGTGTCAGTGGTCCTCAGACAGACCTCCAGCTTTCAGTATTTCAGGTTCCACAGGTTAGAGCCCTTCTGCTGCAGCACGAGATGTGTGCATACAGACCCACTGCCCTCTGTTAGCTGTAGGGAGGTGCAGGAGGGAAGACTCACTTGCAGCGGGGGATCAGCACACACTGTTAGAGTTGATCTCACCGTGTCTCTTCTTTATGCACATAAAAGCATTGTTCCCGGCAGTGCTTGACTGCATTGTCTTTTTCTTGACAACTCCTTCACCTAGTAGTGATGGGCAGAAGCATTGGGACATCTGTGCCTGGTGGTTGACACAGCAATGGTCTTTGCGCTTCTCCATGTGGTTAGAGTCCTCCGCCCCGGCACTGGGAAACAGTACATGGCGTTCTTGGCTACAATGGCCTATAATGATATTTTGTCCTGAATCTGTCTCATTGAACGTTTTTATCAATAACTTTTATGAAGATAAAGAAAGCCTAAATACAAAATTAGGAAATGGCACCTGGAAATGATTAAATGCACTTTGAATAGTAATCAATGTCTAATTTATTTAGATTGGAATTAAAGGACTGGAAGTAAAATTAACCAAAATGACATATAAAATTTTGGCCTCCTGTTTCCTGAAGAATGATGTACTCAGTAACTGGGGTGATCTTCCATTTACAATAATTAAAACTCTTATATAAATTTTTAGAAATAGCTTCATAAATGCTTCCATAAGCTGGCAAAAACACCCAGGCCTACATCAGGTGGAGCTCACACAATTTGGCTTTCATTTTGAGGGCATTTGCCAAACCAGGGAAATCTGAGCGTTGGTTTCTGCAGGCTCCCTGTACTCAGGGGACAGGGCAAAAAGCCCAGCGCCTATTCTTCCTACCAGAGAAGTGGCAGAGCCTAGCTATTGGCTCACCAATTTCAATTTCTTTTCCGAAGCAGAATGAAAAGCAATATTCCCATGCCTTTCTTGGGTTAGGTAAGGGTCGTGCAGCTAAAATCTGGCCAATGCGATATGAATGAAAGTGTCACATGCTCCTTGTAGACCAGGTTGTAACATGGGTTTTCTCCTTTCAGTGGACACTGTAGTCATGTGTTGAAGCTGGCAGTGTCCCAGTTAAGAAAGAAACTGAATCCCTGGCTCGAGGCACAAGAAAGAGCCACCCAGGAAAGTTGTGATTCTCCTTGAAATGTCCTTAAATATTTCTGATTTTAATTTTCTCACTTTTCATGTGAAATAATTGTGATTCGGGTACGTTAAGATTCTTTTAGACCTAAAGTTTTTATTTTTTCCCTAAATGCATGAACAGTTTGGAGATAGGAATGATGTATTGTTGCATATTAATGTGTATACTAACTTGCATAGCATCTGGCATAACATAGGCATTTAGTATATTTTAAATGAATGAGTAAACAAATGATTCATAAACTACTTTTTCCTGCAAAAATGTTCCATGGCAACTATCCCTACCTTTACTGAAATTTGTTTTCCTTTGGTCTCACCGTCTTATTAAGGCACATGTTTTTAGGAAAATAATCATTGTACAAATCCATACTTGGAAATAATGATATAAACTCTATAGACTGATTAAAATTTAGTTGCTACACATCACTGTTAAAATATTGCAATACTCCCATAACATTTCATAAATAGCTGCACCTTCAAACCTTCCGTCGTTCCCACACCCACAGCTTATGTGACCATATTTGCCTGGATTTCCCTGGGCTCCTAAAATTTCATCTTTCTCATTTCTCATCATCTCTCAGTACCTGTGAGGCCTCAATGATTAGCCTAATGAACCACCTTTTAGACAAAACTTGAAATTGTATATTCATGACCTTTCATTCTTACTTATCTTATTTTTCACCAAATTCTCTTAATTCTACCTCCTAAATATCTCTTGAATTTGTTCTCTTCCTTTATTCCCACTGCCACACACAGGATGGCCCAGTGATTCTGAACTGTATGAAATTCCCCAATAAGCCCAATTTTCTAATGCTTCTGCATATTCCATTTCTCTGCAGACAATGACTTTAACAGCCCCAACATACTTTTCTATCTTGCAGATGCCTCTACTTATTCTTTTTATATTAAGTTCATCAGTCACCCTTCTACAAATCTGTCCTGATGCTGATGCCTACTTTTCCCTGGAGAGGGTCACAAAATACTACATCTCTCTTATTGCACTTAACACATTTTACTACAATAAATTCTGAACCACTCCAAAATATCCTAGGCTCTAAGCCAGTTTATCAAGAATTATTACTATGAGATAGTAATTGTTGGCACTGTTTGTCAACAATTCATTCAGGTATTGTAATAGACCAGTAATTGACATAGGAATTAGTCTAAAAAATGAAAGCTGGAAAAACTTTTGAAGTGTGTGTACAAACCATAGAGAAAAGAGGAGTGAGCAGTTTAGGAAATTTAAGTACCTTCATGTGTCCAGAGCATAGAATGTAAAGGGGAAAGGCAAGATTTTAATTGTGAGGAAAAACACAGAGTCTTCACTTGAAGATACTTACAAGAAAAATTAAAGATACTAGACTTTGTGTCTGAAAGTGGTGAGGACTAACTAATATGTTTTATGAGCAGGGAGGTTATTTGATCCCAACTGCCCCCTATTTAGAAATATTACTCAAGCAGCATTTAATTGAGATAGATTGGAGGGGCATAATAATAAATGTAGGGAAAATAGTCCAGGCCAAACAGATGGATGTGTGCTCAAAAATCATGGAGGACAGAGAGAAAAAGGATGTTTCAATGGGTTTAGGAGGTAATATTGATAGAACATAGTGTTTTACTGGGCACGAAGGTGAAATGAAGGAATTTAGAATAAGACAGAGATTCTGGCTTAGGAGACTGGATGTAATAAAACTATTAACTAAAATGAGAACAATGGCAAAGGATACTTTGACAAGACTAGGGGAGAGTGGGTAGTGATTTGGATTTAGATCTAATAATTTTAAGGAGTGTGTTGGGGATGCAAGGGGAGATGTCCAGCATGTAGTTGAATGTATAAGCTTAGAGCATAGACAAGAGTTCTTTCTGGGTAGACAGATTTGAAATTCTTCAACCTATCAACGGTTGTTAAAGCAACACTCTCTACCTTCACCTCACTGATTAGTAAGAATGAATAAAAGGAAAAGAAACTATGGCTGTCCTATTTACCCTGAGTTTGTGTGCCATAATTGTCAACATAAATAGTTGGCTAATGGAAGGAAGTAACACAATTAAAAAAAGATATGGTAGGTTTCCTCAATCATTTGTGGTTCTTAGAATGCTTTCTGTCTGCATTTTAAGCAAATTCAAGCTCAAATGAAAAGCCATGCAGGGCTGTCAGTGTCTCTGCTGATTGAGTCATAAGGTAATACACGTACTTGTACTCGCATTGAGAGTCACTTAACGTGAATTGACCATGCGTACACCAGAATTCCATGCTCGGGGGACACGGCAAATGCCACGTGAGAATGGAGCGACAAGGAATCGTGGAAATACATATTACACACATCTCCTTTGCTCAGGCTCGTATTTCATGCTGTCATCAGAATTCGCCTATAAAATTCAAGTTTACGTTTTAAAGTTATTAAAATTTCAAGACAGCAACAGCAGAGCATTAAACTAAATAAGCATGGGGCTTTTCTTATTGCTGGGTCCCATGTGACTTCACAGGTTTATGCTTCAAATGCTGGCCATGTATGTAATCTTTTACCACAAGGCTTCTTTCTACAACACAATACCTCAGCCTGGAGGTGGTTTGGCTCACCAATGTTTACCATTTGGAAAAACAGCATTATAAAGATAAATGATGGTAGTGTGGAAAAAATGTCGTTCTAGTTACCTGTCTTTTCAGTTGTACCCTTGATGTTATCTTTGGCATAAAGAAATCTACATCAATAATAAATAAGAAATAGTTATCCTCTGTTATACACATTTATTATCCACTGAGCATTTTCTTTAAAGTGGCATCAAAGGATGCTAGATTTGTTGCTTTGTTTTGTTGTCACCTTTGATTCACCTTTTGTGAGTCCTGTTCTTGCTGTAGACTTTTCTACCCCTACTGGGAAAAGCAATTTGTCTTCTGCTGCAACTCATTATGCAGAGACCAGGGGGAGAGAGAGTATGTTTGTTTGTACAGAGAGATGAAGGAGCAATTGCTCTTCATGAAAAGCTTTATCATTTTAGATTTATCCCTGATATGTGTTTTTTTTTATACATGGACTTTAAAGAAATAGATGAAGTCTCCAACACCATTATCTAATCTCTGTTTGCTTCAGTTAACTCCACAATTGGCTTTAATTTACTGGGATGTTGATTAAAAAGAAAGAAGATGGTTGAATTAATTTTCTAGGGCCAGATGTATATGAGGTCTGTCCAGAAAGTATCCAGCTACATACTATGAAAAAATAGGGACATTTATCGAAGAAGATACAAGAAACATTGTACACAGGGCAACGATTCCTCAGTCCCCTTCAAAGTAGTTTCCTTGGGACCTCACATAGTTCTTTTAGCATATCTTCCACTGTTCAAAACACTCTGCAAAATCCTTTACTGGAATCACCATCAACACCTTTCATGCCAAGGTCCTACATCAGAAACTCAGACACAGTGGTTTTGGAAATCCCCAAATCAGCTTCTAGTTCTCGCACTGTCGGTCACTGATCTTTGTTGATTGCAGCCTGTATGTGTTCAACATTCTCAGGTGTTCTGCTTGTCACAGGCCAGAACGTGAATCACTTTCAACAGATTCTCAACCATCTTTGAAGTGTTTGTGCCACACTTTTATTTGCGCTGCACTCATTGCATCATCCCCGAAAGCCTTCTGAATCATCCGGATAGTTTCCGCAGAGGAATGGTCAAGCTTAAAGCAAAACTTGATGCAGATTTATTGCTTTACTTGCTCAGTCATTTTGAATGGGATGGCCACACAGTACACATGCTCACTCAACGGTGTCTACTTCCGCCACCGGCTAGTACAGAGAAGCCATCATTGTTCACGCATGGGCATTCCAGTCCACCCTCCTTGGCTGCCAGGTTACTTCGATGTGACACAAGCCATTCTCATTACATTAACAATGGCTGGACTTTTTCTGGACAGACCTCGTTGTGTGTAGCTTTAGTGTCTTTTAGAACTCCGACTGTACTATCTTACCTTGCAGAAAAGGTATTCTCATTTCTAAGTCATATTTGCATTTTTTGTAATTCTGAACTTCTACTCTGTCCCTAAGTAAGTAAACACAAGAAAACCTACATCTGTAAACACAGCCATCTACCATGTAGCAGCTCTGGAGTTTTAGTTTGGCAAACAAATATTTGTTCCCTAACTATTCTTAGAAGAATGTAGAGATATTTTTTAAAGTTTAAAAATTTATTTTTCTGTGTCTTAGACTAAGCAGAATCTTTGTATAAACTGAATAAAGAGGTTAAAACCAAAGGCTATGCCAACCAAGAGATGACTTGAAAATACTATGCTGTGATGAATTAAAATTAAGAATTGAATCTGAGCAATTGAAAACTATCACTACAAAGTAGTGAATGAGAGCTCAATACATTTGTCTTGGAACGACAGCATTAGATATTTTCCTTTTTTATTCTCTGAGTCACAAAGTCACATTCTTTAATATCGCAGCTCTTGCTTCATATTAAAGGTGAATTAACTTTTTGTAATTAATATAAATATAGATGAGTCCACAAACACACACAAGAACACACATGTACACATCTGTACAATCTCGCCTTTTTTAAATGACCCTATGGAAACCTTTTATTAAAACAAAAGTAGGTACTCCAAATTATAATTGCCAGTTTTTTCATTCTAAGACTTTTTAATCAGAATAATTTTCTCTGAAATTGTAAGACACTTTACATATCTGTATATATTTGAGATAGTATATTTCCTTGAGAGGCTTTTATTAAATTGACAGGTTTTACAAGCAACAGTTTCTTAAAATTGGGGGAATACAATAATAGCTAAGACCCAAAAGTGAGTTTACATAATCCAGGTATTGTGTGTGATATGCTTTTCAGAAATTATCTTACTTGATCTTCAGATATTATAAGATAGGAATCATTTTTATCACCACTCTTGATTATAAGACAACTGAGATGAGGGGCCTAGGATAATGGTGCTATTAAGTTGAGCGCACACATCATTCTACACTGATGTTCTAAACAGTCAGATGTTGCATTCTATAACCACCCTCCTATTTTGCTCTGGTACAAAGATCAATTGACCATTATTTGCTCCTGAAAGACTTAATCTATATAATTACTTGGCAACAATATTTTAATGATACCATCTGTTGGTGTCCACCCCCCGCCCCCGCCACCCCCGCTCATGGCCAAGCCCATGTCTACATAAAATCACTCCTTGCAAGCTGTATTTCATTTCTTAGCATTTGTTTGGTCTGCACCTACACAGTAGAAAAGAATGGAATGGCTTGAGGAAATAGATGATTGCACTTGAACTGGTCAAATTACTAAAGAATCAATAAGGCTGCCTCTGTAATATTATTGACTGAGAGACTCATCTGAGCCCATAACTTTACTTCTAGTCAATGTTTCAAGTGTGGCGAGATGCAGGACCCTCTGCAGAACCTAAGGATTCATGTAGCGCTGAGGAAGCAACACAGGATTATTCTATTATAGTTGATGGAGCATTTTCAAATCTTCTGGTCATTTTCATGGTATTATAGGTATGATGCTCCTTCATCATGCCTTTTCTGTCTCTACCGCTTTCTACTGGAAAGGAATTCAATATGAACAATCTGTTCTTTTCTGTGCACACTAATGTATCTTACTTATCGGTTTATAGCAGGTTGACATAGTGAAGGGAAGATTATTAATACAGAAGAGACTTAACCACTTTAAAACTTGGAGAAGAATAATTTTTCAACATTTTATTATCTTTATTCTAAGTACTTAAAACAAGATAGATAAGAATTTTCTATATTTGTGTTTTTGTTTTGTTTTGTTTTCTATGTTTTGATTTACCATCTCTGGATTAAGTTCTTAGAACAGACATCTTTTATTAGGCATTGTCAGTATAAATAATTAGGCATATCTGATAAAATTGAATTTTGAGTTTCAAAGACAAAATCACGTGGGGGGACAGGATAATTATACAAAAATAAGTGGACTTAGTCCTATTATTATTTTGAATAATACAGTGGTTTAAATAATGTATTGAATTCCTATAACCATTTTATTAAGAAGTCAAAGAATTGTGCAATTTGATTTTTATTCCCATAGATGTTAGTGGCATTTCAGTTGTTATTCCAGGTAATAAAATGTGTTTGCACTTAATTATTCACCATACAATGAGGATAGAAGAGTTTTCTGTAGCTCAGAGGATGTATATATAGATAATCCTTAGCACGCATTGTCAATCACTACCAGATAAAATACACATTGTTTTTCCAACTAGAAAATCTGTGTGATAGTAACCATTTGGATTGGCAGGTAAGGAAACAAAAATTACGATATAAGTCATGATTAATAAGCTTAAAATTTTGTTCAATAATTAATATTAATGAAGTTAACATCATTGGATAATTAAGCCAAATTGAGCTTGAAAAATACCAGATGAAAAATACAAAAATAAAGCTCTTTAAGTTGTATTAAGTCTTCAAAAAAAGTTTGTTTACTTCAGAGATAATAAAGACAGTAGCTGAGTCCACTATGATTTTAGTAGTGTTCCTGTTGCTAGCCTGTATCCAATTTCTCTGAATGATGACAATGCCAGAAAATAGTGCTCTCAGTGAAATTAATGTTTGGTGACCTCCAACTCCCCTCTTTGGCAAGGTCTGTGCTACCTCTCCTCCAGGAGTCCGCAGCCCTCATAAAGATTCCAGAGGGGCCCCTGTAGGAGAGGCCCATCCTCTCATCTTCAATTAGGATATTTGTCAGCCCTCTTTAATGGAATGAAACATGGCAGCCTTATTTGAGATCCTGTAGGGATCTCTTCTCTGACAGAAGCTGTTAGTAAGTAAACTGTGTGCTCAGAAGTTAATGAGCAATAGAGTGGGCAATGGAGTAGCATCAGCCTTGCCTGGGAACCAGCTACAAATGCATATCGGGGGGCTCCACTTCCATCCACTGGGTGGACAGGGAACCTGCATTTTAACAAGACATTCAAGGGATTCCTGTAGCTGTGAAGGTTTGAGAGACCCCATCAGGCCACAGCAAAATACTAACACTCCCAAATGGTGGTCAAGAACAAAATCCCTGAGCTGCAAAAATGCCAGTTGGTCTAAAGAAAGGATTCATTTGGTAGCAGCACCAGGCTTCACCGCAGGGCAGCCTGTAGGGGAAATATTTGGGGGCAGGGAAGGCTAATAGCTATTTTGGGAACTGCAACACTAGAATACTGAATAGACATCCTTTTTTTTAGTCTTTGAAATCAAAATCCCTCCTTATTTGTCTGGGAAAAGTTCACAAGACAGTACAAATTTAAACAGATGTAAAAAGTAATACAGCCATTTTGCAATGAGAGAAACTTTTTTAAAGCACTAGCAAAACTTTTGACCTCTTGCAAATCATACAATTATAGGTATTGACTTTGCCTTTAACATCTGAGGTTAGAGCAGAAACCTAATTTCCCAACATTTAATCATTTCTTTCACATTTTCTGATTTTTTTCTCATCCTCATCATGACTGGGTTTTAAAACTGAGGGAAGGTTTTGATCAATATTTGGCACAATGGGAGAAATTTGAGTTCTCTATTACCACATTTTTTTATGCTTTATACTTTTTATTATAGCTGTGTCTTAAATAGTTTTAAATAATTAGCTCCACATGGGAATTTATATATTTAAAGTTTACCAGGTGATTATGATTCATGTGGTCCTTGGACTAAACTCTGAAGACTAATCACTACATTTGTCTCTAAGATTTCTGGGGTGAAAAAACAAACAAAATATAATATGTAAATCATACTTTTTATGTGACTGAAACTTTGTTGTCTCTCCAATTCTAGTTTACCCTGTAGGTTGTATTTTTAAAATGTAGTAATATCTTCCTTTTTTTTTCAATTATAGTAAGATAAATTATATATATTTAGGTTGAAAAATGTTTTAAGTCTTTACCAATTTCTTCTATAACTCATTTTTCTGAACTTTTCCTATAATTATTTATAATTCTTTTTAACTTTTTAAAAGGACTCTGATAGCAATTTAATCAACTGATAATATATTATGGAAAAATACTCTTCCTAATATTTCTAGAGAAGAATTAAAAAACAGTACTAAAGTTTTCTTTGAAACAAGCCTGTTGGGTTTTTCTCTCCATGACCATTTTAGGAACCTCACAATAGAAACCTTCCATTTCGGGTAAGCTGTCCTTAATTTTTGTTAATTTTAAAAATTTGTTCTCTACTACAGAATGAAAAAAAATTTTCTTTGGCAGACTTAAAAAGTAACAATTATATTGGAATTTTAAAGTAACCTTTTTACCATGAATAAACACTGTATATAATGGTGTTTCATGAAATTTTATGTTTACATATATTTATATTGGAAGTATTTTAAAATGGTAACAACTTTAGTTCCTTTGTTCTGGTGACACAGAAGCTCCTTTAAAATATAATAAATATGGTAACTTATTGAATAATAGTTTCTTCAACTTGTTGAAATGTGAACGAGGACAGCATGTGTTACAAGAGTAGAGATCCTGGTCTTATGCTCATAGCCTCTCCACTTGTTTTTACTTTAAATGGCTCTGTGCATTTGTATATTCCTTTTACCTTAATTTTAAAAGTTAACTAATCTTTAAAATATTGTCTATAGACTTAGAAACCCATAAGTTATCATGATGCAACTGGACTAATGAATTTATTTTATGGGTGCATCATCAACCTTGTATCCTTTTTGTCTATTACACACAAACCTTGCCTTTAGAAATCCTTGAAATGTTCAAATTCACTGTTTGGAAAAGGCTACACGAGAGAGAATGATGACTTTACCAATAATTAGGAAGAAGCAAGAATTTGGAAGGAAATATGAGGAGTTCCATCTTCATCATGGTCAGATAAGAAAGCTGATGGAACATCTAGGAGGCAACATTAGGCAACTAAGGACTCAATATTGAGTGCTGTGCAAAAATTAAACGAAGGGAAAAGAGAAGGGCCGGGATTTATTCACACCGGACCACACAGGGATAAAACTACTTACTGCATCGTGCAGAGCATAATGGTTTTAGCAACTCTTTTCTAAGTTCACTTTAAAACATATCTGTGAAGCATTTTGCTAGGTATTATGCCAAGTGAAATATGAGACAGACAAATAATGTATGATTTCACTTATATGTAGAATCTAAAAAAAACCAAAATAAGTGAATAAATTAAACAAAATGGAAACAGACCCATATACATAGAGAGCTTGCTGACAGTTGCCAAAGGGAAGGTGGGTATGGGAACAGGGACAAAATTGACTAAGTATCATTCAAGTAAATTAAACACACAATTAAAACATTATTTACTTTTTTAAGTGCATGCAGGTGATTAAGCACATATATCAAATACAATGTAGAGTCATTTTTTTTTCTCATTCATAGTTCTGCTCTCCATCCTTCTCAGGGGACAGATATTTGGTATTGTTGGGAGATATTTTGATTGTCACAGCTGAGGAAGTGGTTGATACTGGCATCTAGTAGGTTCAGTCCAGGAATTTCACTTATCACCCTAACAATAAAAAATATGCCTGAGAAGCATTATTTTTCATCAAAATATCTTTTTTTTAAAGATTTTATTTATTTATTTTTAAGGAGAGGGGAAGGGAGGGAGAAAGGGAGGGAGAGAAACATCAATGTGTGGTTACCTCTCACGCACTCCCTACTGGGGACATGGCCTGCAACCCAGGCCTGTGCCCTGACTATTGAACCAGCGACCCTTTGGTTCTCTGGTTGGCACTCAATCCACTGAGCCACACCAGCCAGGGCTCATCAAAATATCTTATTCTTGAGAAATATATATTCTTTTGACTTCTATGTTATAAACCAATATCTTAAAATTAACACTTTTCAGTCAAGATGTATTATCTAAATTTGAACACAGATATATGTGAATTTATAGGCCCTACACTGTGATTTTATTTTCTCTATTAATGATCTTTTATAATACAGTAGGGTCTCAATGTACTCTGGCTAAATGATAGGTGAATAAGGCTAAAAAGAAAAAAAAAACCCAGAATAAGAAGGGAATTTTTTTTAATGGAAAAAATTTAGACAGTGTGGATGGCTCAACAGAAATGATGGAGCCAGCACAGTTTTTAAGGGTATGATTTTTGGATTATGATAACCCCGGCATGATTCTACTCTTCATGAGAATGAAGAGCAAACCTAATAAGTTAAAGCGACTGAGAATTGCAGCATTGGTAGTGACATGAGAAAAGTCTCTAAGCTTTATTACAAGATAAATTAAACTCAGAATATAACAAGTCTTATTCTTGGGGAAGAATTTTTTTTAATAGAGCTGAAATATTCATAAAATATGCAGTTTTTGAAAAATTTAGGAACAAAACTGGAACCCTTAAAAATTTATGCTTCTCTGATTTTGTCTATCCTAAATTAATCTAGAAATAAGGTTAGAGAGAAGTCAGGTTTTATTACACTCTAGATGGACTTTAATAATGTCAAAAGGTTTATAGGGGAGAAAAAAAGATATCGGTTATCCTTGATTAAGGAATCTAGCTTTGGGAGAAAAGTGATGAAAAGCTGCTTTATTTTTTTTTCAACAAGTTCTGAGTTTTAGTTTTAGAGAAACATGTAGAAAAGCCAGAGAGTGATTTTTGTTTCTATTGCCAGAGCACAAAGATAATATGACAACTGAGTCAAGAAAGGTAGCTTTGACTGGCCTCATTCACGTGTACCACTGACATTGATGTGCTCAGCAAAGTAACATATCTGGAAAGCAGGTGTAGAATCCTTTCCTAGAAGGGCAAAATGACGTAAAAGTTGACTGTGTGGACTGTGTTATTTCACTAACCACTGTTCAAATCCTTGCTTAGCTGAAAGACCTTGGACAAGTTTTTCAGTTTCTCAGAAGGCTGTTCCTTCACATGGAAGATGGACATAATAACTTCCTTATATAATTGTAGGGATGATTAAATGAGGTAATTTGTGTAAAGGGCTTACTACAGTGCCTGATACACAATAAGTGCAAAGACACGTAAGCTATTTTGTTGTGTGTTTTTTTTTCCTAATAAGGTACTGATCATGCGGATCTGCATCAAGGGCTAGCTCTAAGGCCTGAGAGAGGACTTGCCACAGGCAGAGGGAATGGGAAGGGAACAAAGAAGACCTTACCATAGGTGGCTATCTTCTCTTAGAAGTTCTTAACTGCAAAGAGAAGAAAAGACCAGGAACACAGGAAGAAGCCCTTGAATACAGTTAATAACACAGTTTTTTATTAGAGTGGAGCACTCTAGTAAATGAATGTATTATTAAAGGGAGAAGAGATCCTGGAATCTTTTTCCTCACTTACCTTTTCCCACCTTTCTTTTGGGTGTCTTAAAGCAGTGACACTGAGCCAAGTAAATGACAGAGAAGGAAGTATTGATGGCAGAGAAACAGAACTGGGAAACATGGTGCACCTATTGTATCAATATGATTTCCAAAAAGCTTGCCTAAGAGTACAGCTTATCTTAGTTTTGAGTAAAGTCCCTCTTTGCTGGTGTCTGCTCTTCCCTGTCAGAGCTAAGACCTATTAACAATGGTAGTAACCCAACATGAATGAATATTTCAAAATTAAAGTGACTCTCTTTAATTAAAAGCACTGGGTAGATAAAGGGCAGCTTTAAAATCTACCTATATGAACCATGAATGGAGGAATGTCTTTTGCATTTGCTTAACAAATGTTGCATTGACTGTCTATACTGCTATAATACTAGGAGTAGAGGAGACCAACAAATTAAAGGCACTTATATCTCAAAGTGCTAAAACATACAGTAGAGGCAATTGCAAAATAAGACTCTTTTCAGTAAAATGCTAATTGTATCTTTCTAGTGAAATGAAAGGTGAATGAGATACTACTGTCTTGGTGACTGTCCACATTGAAAGAGATAGAATTGGAGCTAGGATTTAAACTGACATAAATAATTAAAGGTAAACTGAAGGAAAATTATAGTAGTGTGGGATTTGTAAGTTAAATAGTTCAATATCAGTCCACTGTGTTTCTTATGCCACAGACTCTGGAAAGCTAAAAATATACATTTTCCCCCAACCCCTGTAGCTAGAGTGGGAGGAAGATGTTAAAGTAGCTGGTTTGCTACCCTTTCACCTCCTTCACTAGGAGAAGACACCTGAGAGAAAGAAAAGGCAGGTGACTGAGTTGTATTCTTCTTGTCAAATGGGCCTGCAGGTAAACGAACTAAGGACATGTGCTCGGGGGAAAGGACCCGACCTCTGAAATACCCTCAGCATGATGGCCTGGCTAAGGATCCCAATAACTCTAGCAGGTATAACCGTGCCGCTTTAAGGCATGACAATCTGTAAGAAATGTCATGGAAACTATAGAGTTATCTGGGGTATAAAATGAAGATGCTGCAGAATTTGCACACCCACTGTTGTTTGAGGAACTCTACATGCCTCACTTAGAGACCTAGTCTATTCTGGCCAGACACGCTTGTCTGACATGGGAAGGAAGAACCTGGGGAGGTACCCTCAGTGTCCACTTCTCCCTCGGATTGATCTGAGGCTTTTCATTGCGTGTGTCCTTGAAATTACTACTAGTTTACTACTGAGTAAGGTCTCTGATTTGTGTGGGTTTGGTTTGACAATCCAGTCCAGTGTTTTAGTTCATAGGGTTTTGCATAATTTGCATTCCGTTAAACAGACGTTCTTTCATGAGACTTGAATTTGGAATTGGGATAAATTGAGAGAGGAGAAGAGTATTGACATCTATTTTACTATTTCATTTACCACTACAACTAATATGACCAAGGGGTGTGTGTGTGTGTTGGGAGCAGAGGAGCAAAGAGCACGGATGCATTTTATAAGAGGCACAATACAAGTGAGGAGACGAAGAGAATATAACATTAATGAGGGAACAAATTTTGCCTGAATTCTAGTGTTTTTTTTTTCTGAGACACAGACAGCATTAATGTTTTTTTTAATTATTTTAAAAGAAATTCTGAGAGGCTTTTTAAGATATACTTGAATTGTTTCAATGACAAAGCTTCATACTCTAGAGACACCCAGCTCTTCTTCTGATGGTTCTAGTGGTTTAACAGTTATATTGATATAAATCTGTCCCCAAACAGAATCCATCCAACGGCCTACTCTTTGGTGCTAATTTTTATTTTGACTTTAAAGTGTTTGAAGATAGCCATCAAATTCATATGAGTCTGCTGGTCTTTTGGTGTTTGTTTTCTTAATTATTTCAGCTGTTCTTCATAACATCTTTTGGAGTCCAACAACAAAATAAATGGGAAGGAAGGGAATAAACAAAAGAAAAGTGGACGATGAGCCTATAGATTAAAACAGATTTTTAAAAACCTAAAACATAGCAAAGTATGTGTCTTTTTCTACAAGGATTTTATTTATTTACTTTTAGAGAGAGTGGAAAGGAAGGAGAAAGAGAGGGAGAGAGGGCCAGCTCTTGACACAGGCATGTGCCCTGACCAGGAATTGAACTGGTGACCCTTTGCTTTGTGGGATGACATTCAACCAGTTGAGCCACTCCGACCAGGGCTAAAGCATGTATCTTATTTGGATACTGATTCAAACAGATGGAGTGCAAAAATTATTGTATCCGAGTTATCTGAAACTTTGAACATTTACTGAAAATTTATTAATATGAAGGAATTATTATTAATGTTTTCTAGGTATGATTTTAGAATTGGGATTATGTTTTAAAAGTTCCTATCTCCTAGAAATACATTCTGAAACATTTATGGATGAAATGATATCTGGGGTTTGTTTCAAAGTAATTTATGGTGGTCAGTGTATGAATGTATATATATATACCCATGGCCAAGACTCCCATGAGAAGGTATGTGCTGAAACTGAGTGAGGCTTATATGGTGGTTTAGTTAATATTCAGATAACTTTTGTAAGTATTTGAAATTCATCATAATGAAAAGTATCATCCAGAAATTTTAGATTAAATTTAGTTCCATAGGGGCAGTTTGCTTCAATTAACTTCATCATTATTAGCAAAATGCCTTTTTCAAGAAACCATCCCGCAAGTATGTATGTGTGTGTGTGTGTGTGAAGACGGGCAGCCAATCAGGAGTGAACAGCCAAGTGGCTGAGAAAAATGAGCTCACTGGCGGCAGGAGGCGCTGCTGGTGGTGGATCACGGGTTTCGCCAAGTTAATTTATTCTAGAAGCAACACATGTCAAAAATCTCTGAAAATTAATCTTAAATACAGGCAGTTAGAGTGACTCTGCTTTGACTATTTCTTTGCTATTTGTGAAGAAAAGTATATTCTTCAGGTTAAACTTGGGAGTCTTACAGAGAGAGAGTGGGGGAAGGAGAGAAAGATATGACTAGATAGACTCATTTTTTAAGAAATCAGATTTTATGTGAGTGCTATTGCAGATACGATCACCAGGATTATTTCTTAAATCAACACATTTATGATATAAATGTGGTCTGTTGTACTATGAAAGCTGATTTTCAAATGGCTCTGAGAAAAAGGACATTAAAGATTAGCAGTTAAAAAATTAAAAAACCAATATTATTTCATTTATCATTTTAGTTTTAGGTCACTTTTCAAACTACAAAAACAGAGCATTACTTAAACATTCCCAAAGATGACTAAGGGATCATTTACTGGCCTCAAACACTATTTTCTGAAAACTACCCAAGTGAGCATAAACAACATGTATTCATTCATGGCAAGTCATATCAAATTCCCAAGTGATTTTCTTCATTACAAGAAAAAATACACACACCCCCCTCCTCAAAAACTTGCTAAATCTCTAAAAAATATATAGAAAAAATTTTACTCTCTGGAATTTGAACACACAAAATAGAAATATGTGTCTTTTATGTACTTTCTCTCCAATTGAAATCTTTCAAATTACTTTGAAAAACAGTATTAATACCACCAATATTCATCTCAAATGCATGTAAAGATAGTTCTATATAACTTTGTAACTGGACAAATGAGCTCATAAATATGATATTCACAGTCTTAAGATTTTATTTTAGTCTCAGGTGATTTCATAGTTTTCTTGTTTATATAATAAATTAATTAGCTACAACATAGTCAAAATTTAATTGCTCTATACATTCCCAGAAAGAACCAGATATAGGCAAATACCAAATTTAGGAATGTTATAGACTATAGCACTCTAAAAATGTAATGTTGTCTCAGGTGATAAAATGTTTCAATAGGCTTTTAAGTCACTGATATAATTTTTTTCAACAATTCATGCTTGAAAGAATTTTTTATAAATATGAATATACCATATATATAAAGCTCAAACCTCTCTTAAAGCATCTTGTATGTCACAGGAGTAGAGAATAAGTTCTTTTTCAGTGGTTGCCTGTATAGCTAATAAATTACAAGATTTAAGTGGATAAAGCCTTTTATACACTAAAGCTCAATGTGCCCACTTGTGCCCAATAGTTTGTGTCTTGAGCCTCTCATACGTATTCATAGGAAAATGAATTCCATTACCCTACATGATTTCACCTAAATACAGTTAGAGGGATCAAGAAAAGAATCCAAACCATTAGCTATCTATAACAATTCTCACTGAAAGAATCAAATGATTTTGAATGGTTTCATAAATGTATATAAATTATCTTATTATATTCAAATATGGTTAAAGCTGTATTATAACATAGATTTAACTTGAAAAAGAAACCATGTATTTCTATTACTTTAAATAGTATATGTAGTTCCGGAAACTACTCTTACTTCTTGGCACTTTTTGACTACTTTGAAATATTGTAACACTTTACAGTTTTTTGCTAGTTAAATATTTAGAGTTTTTGAAATGTATTTTCTAATTTGATTCTCATGATAGCCTTGTATAGTGTTATGTTTACTTGCAATACTTTGGATTAGAGGCAAGAAACTTTCACATAACCTACTTATTCATTATAAGGAATCATGGAATCTAATTGCAAAAATGTCAATCAGATTGCTGATCATGTGGCATTTTCCTAGGCTTGGGTGCACACCATAGCTGTGTGTCTGTTTTACTTCTCTTTCTATTGCTATATAGATAAGTTTCCCTATAAGATACTTATCTCCTGCTCAACTCTAATAGCCATTTTATTTTAACTTTGTGTTTTGGAGGCACTGATTCTGACCCAAATTCTGTATGTCAAACTCTAGTGTCAACTAGGATCAGGGCCTATGTCATAAACCTATTTCCCAGGAGAGAGAATCTGATTGCCTCAGCTTTGGGCAATTATTTTCAATTCACATTTCTCTTCTGAATTATAGTCTTACATATTCAATTGCCTATTGCATACCTCCACTTAGATGTTTAATAGGTCATATAATGTAAAATGTCCAAGCTTGAATGTCTGATTTTTCTTGGAGTCATGTTTGATTCATCTCCTTGCTAAATGCCCACATCCAATCCAATAACAAATTCCTCTAGTTTTACTTTACAATAACAGTCAGAAAACCACAGCTGCTCAGTCTTTGGGTCGCCACTACCCAAAGCAAACCATCATGTTCTCATGCCTGGATCACCCATCTCTCTGAATCTGCCCGTTGTCACTACAGTCTGCTCTCTGTATGGAAAGTAGAATCATCTTTAAAAAATTAAAGTCAGATCATGTCACTTCTTTGGTCAGGTTTCCTATCTTACTTCTAGTAAAGTCAAATTTCCTAACAATGTTCCGCAAGTTCTGTATTACCTGTACCTGACACAATGCCTTTGTGGCCTTTTAGTCTTCATCTTGTTCACTTGGCTCCAGCCACACGAACTTTCTGCTGTTCCTAACACACGCCAGGTACATCCTCAATTGTGGCATCCTTCCTCACGACTTACATGTTCTTTCCTGAGATGCCTGTGAGATTTACTCTCTTACTTCCTTCAAGTGTTTGCTTAAATGCCGCCTTCTCAGTGAGGCCGTTCCTGACCACCATATTTAAAACTGTAATTCTTCTTCCAGTATCTCCTAAGTTTGCTCCATGGTTTAAATTTTTCTATACCACTTCCCTTCAAGTGACATACTATATATTTTTCTATTTATTTTAGCTCTATCCTCTTGTGACCCAGCTAGAATATAAGCGCCATGAATACCTGGATTTCTGTCAGTTTTGTCCAGAAACACTGCCTGGTAAATAAATATTTGTTGAAAGATTACATTGTCAGATCCAATCAGCTAAGACCAATGAAGTGAGAGACCATGGCTTACAATGAAAGGGGCATGAGGGGAGGAGAAAATTATTAGTATCTATCATGTAAGCACATATTGTTACCTATTTCCAAAATAAAAGAAGCAATGCACAGTATCACTCAGCGATTTGTTGCTCAGAGTTATATAATTAGTGATGGAAAAGAAATTGAATTTAAGTACTGCACAAGTGAGTTCAGAGCTCTGTCAGCAGTCATGTGACCATGGCGTCACATGACCTCCGGTATGTGAGTAAAGAGATCTGAATTATCTCATTTCATATAGTTCTGAAACTGACCTGTAAATTGGAAAACTACTAGATTCTCATTTAATTATATTCTAGCGATAACCTCCCAGCAGGTTATTTAAGGTCATATATGTTGTCTATCTACTGAATGACGCCATTATACAAGTTTGGGCTAAACTGAGCCATGATGCCTCTTTATGACTTCAGGATAATAGCTTCCCTCTTAGATTCTCCTGAAGTGTAACTTGCCAGCTTCCAGTTTTTAAAATTGTGGGATATTCAAAGGACCCATTTAATGTCTGATGCTCTGGTGTCATTGGTATTGATAGGGTGAAGCTGTCACATGGGGGACATTGACCATGATTTCTGATTAAGAGAATGAGAGTTATTTTTGGAAAATTATTTCTAATAAATCTATAACACAAATGGACTCATATACTGATGAATGGATTAATCAAAAAAAAAACCTTAAAAAGAAGATTTGTAGCTGTATTGCAGAAAGCAGACTACTACTTTAAAGAATCTAAGTTAAGATAAAAGGAAACTTTAATTGCACCAGAACCAAATGAGTCTCAGGAGAACTGATTCCAACTGCTAAAGTTTAGGGAAAATAAAGTTAACTGAAAATTAACATTTGAATTACATCTTAAAAAACACATCTTGTGCTCATATTTTTTTCAGTTCAGGGATTCACTGTTGCACTGCCAAACTTTTCTGTCTTAGGAAAATATTACTTATTAAACAGGTATAGTTTATGCAGAAAACATTTGTTTTGGTTGAGGACAAATTTTATTTTTATATCAATGGCACCATCAAAGAGTTATAAGGAGAATTGTGCTGTTGAAATAATTAAGGCAAAATTTCCTTATATATGTATAGGTAGACTGTTTAGAACTATTGATTTTCTATCAAAGGGATCCTTTGCCCTGGCCAGGTGGCTCAGTGGTGGGCATATTGTCCTGTACACTGACAAGTTGTGGGTTCAGTTCCTGGTCAGGGCACATATGTAGGTTGAGGTTTCAATCCCCGGTGAGGGCGTGTGTCAGAGCCACGCAGTTGATGTTTCTCTCTCACATTAATGTTTTTTTCTCTCTCTCAAATCAATAATTTAAAAAAATATATTCTCAGGTGAGGATTTTAAAAAAGGACCCTGCCTTGGCTGGTGAAGCTCAGTAGATTGAGTGCCAGCCTGCAAACCACTGGGTTGCTGGTTCGATCCCCAGTCAGGGCACATAACTGGGTTGTGGGCCTGGTCTCCGGCTGGGGACATGTAAGAGGCAGCCACACATCAATGTTTCTCTCCCTCTCTCTCTCCCTCCCTTCCCCTCTCTCTAAAAATGAATAAAATAAAATCTTAAAAATAAAAGGTCCTTTATGCCACTCTATTATAGCCAGACCCTTCCCTCCTGCACATCATCCTAATTCCTGGAAGCTACTAATTTGTTCACCATCTATAATTTTGTCATTTCAAGAATGTTACATAAATGGAATCATGCAGTATGTAATCTTTTGAGATTGGCTTTCTTTCTCACCCAGCATAATTCTCTAAAGATCCGTCCAGTTGTTCTGTAACCAAGTAGAATCCACAGTGCTATAAACTGCATTTGTCCCCTCCCAAACTCATAATTTCTAATCTCCAATGTGACTGTATCTGGAGGTAAGATCTTCAGTAGATGATTAAGGCTAACTTTGGGTCATAGAGTATGACCTAATTTAGTAAGACTGTGACCTTATAAAAAGAAGAAGGGGTGGGGGAGAAGGAGTGGTGAGAGGAGAAGGGGTAAGAAGAGAAGAAGTAGAGGAAGACGGGAAGGAGGAGGACGGGAGAGGTTTCTCTAGTTCTCTTCTCTCTATTATGTGAGGACACAGTGAGCATGCAGCCATGAAGAGAGCTCCCACCAGGATACAATCATGCCTGCACCCTGATCACACATGTTCAGCCTTCAGAGTTGTGAGATGATACATTTCTGTTGCTTAAACCATCTAGTCTGTGGTATTTTGTTATGGAATCTTAGGCTAACTAATACACATGGTGTGGATATTTCAGTTTATTTAACAAGTTTGTTAAACCCAAGGCCTCTGGATCGCTTCCAGTTTGGGCTATTATAAATAAAACTGCTGTTAACATTCATGTATAGGTTTTTGTGGTACATAAGCTTTCGTTGCTTTTATTACTCTGTGGTAAATGCTCAGTGTTGCAAATGCTGAGTCATATAATAAGTACATGTTTAGTTTTGTAAGAAATTGCCTACACTTTTTCCAACATGTCTGTACAATTCTGCACTCTCACCAGCAACATATGAGTAATCCCCTTTCTCTACTTCCCCATTAGTTTTAGGTGTTGTCACTATTTTTATTTAGACAGTCTGATAGATGTATAGTGATACCTCATTGTCATTCTAATTTGCATTTTCCTAATGGCTAATGATGAAAAACTGAGGGGATCAGTAGGATTTAGCATTTTAAAAAGGGCTTGGAAAGACCTGGATCTGAGGTAGGAATCCCATTGAGGCAAAGAGTAAAGAGGACACAAATCTTTTGTCCAATTTTAAATTGTTGGGTTTGTAACACTGGGCCCCAGCATAAGCCAGTCTGATATTTAATTCTCAGACACTGCAGGACAGCACAGCAATTGAAGCCAGAGTAGATGGAAGTTAAATCTAAAATTACTTTCCTTCTTCATAGTAACTGTATCTTTTCCACAAAGGTCAGTAATAACAATTTTATTTTGGGCCTGTAATATAGATGGTAAAAAATCAAATGAAATCTAGAAATGTCAAATTCCTTGTTCATGTTTTTTCCTCCAAGTCTTGGACAGTAAAAAATAATATGGCTTTTGAAAATCATTTGGATGATTGTGGACTAACAGTTTCCAGTGTATTTAAGTACCTATTGGTGAGTTATTTATATGAAAGAAAACCATTTACAGACCGCTAGTACATGAAATAAATACTAATGAACTTTTATTAAGTGCTTATATTGAGTCAGGAACTGTGCTAACTACTTTACACATATTATCTTATTTAATCATCTTAACAGCCCAATATGGCAAGAACTTTTATGATACCTAACTAATAGACTAGGAATTTGAAACTTAGAGGAATTAGCAGTAACTAAATTGCCACACAGTAACTAGTAAGCAGATAAATATACGGATGCATGCAGTTAGGAGGGAACCAAACCATGACCTTGGAATACCACTGGCCCTCACAGCATTTCCTAAGATAATTTCAAGGACCCTCAGATCTAGCATATTAAAAGAAAATCAGAATTTTTCATTCCAAGTGATTGATTAAGTGCTCTTAGAACTCCTTTCCCTACTGGGCATCAATTAAAATGATTTTAAAGGAAGACCAAAGGTATAAATACACCACAACCATCATTCATGCAGTTGCTCAGGCCACGGCCTTAAGCATCTCTATGTTCCTATTGCTCTCACACTGTCACATCGAATCCATCAACAACTTTATTTTTTTTTTATCATCAAATGTGAGTATTATCACTGCTTATAATACTCCCTGCCACCACCTTTGTCTAAACTACAGTAATCTTTTTCCCAGGCCATTTCTCTCTTGAGTCCTCCATTTAATTCCCCAAACACAGAGTGACCCTTTAAAATATGTTTTATCATTTTTCTCTCCTGCTTAAAGAAGTATAGTGGCTGATCACTACATGGAGAGTAAAATTTTCATCATTTGTATATGATGTGACACCAACTTGACCTCATCTTCTCTTTACCCTTTTATTGACTCTGCTCCACGTACCCAGGCCTCCTCTCTATTCCTCAAGGGATACAAGTCCATACCTTTCTTGGGACCTTAGCATTTGACATTTTTCTTTCTGGAACATCTGCATGGCTCACTTCCTCACTCTTTTCAGTTATTGCCCCCTAAGAGAGATTTTCCTGGACTTTTTTATCTAACACAACTCAGCTCCTTATTCTCTTTCCCTTTCTCCCCTCCCTTCCTTTCTTCCTTCCTGCCTTCCTGCTTTCTTTCTGTGATGGCACTCCTGTGCTAGTAATTGTCTCCACTCCCTCCTCCCCTCAGTCCATTCTCTGCTCTCTTCTGCTGGCACCCTGCCTCTTGAGGCTCACCTTTGTGGACTGTCTCCTCCAAATTTCATTGCACCGTGGCTACTAGCTGGGGTTGGCAATGGAGCACTGGTGAAAGAGAGAGAAGGATGGATCGGGGTGTTAGTTAGTCTCTCACTTTCTTTATGTCTTGAGTCTGGTCTAGCAGGGGTGGACTTCCTTTAGGGTCACAGCTTCTGACTGGTGGTACTTTCCCCACAGCCCCATTTTTTGTTTTCTTCTGGTAACACAGTTCTCTTTGCTTGCCTTTCAGGCTCAGATTAGTTACAGCTCCCCCCCTGTTGCTGGTCCTTGGGCACTTTGTCATCCTCTGTGAGTTTCTTTAACCCTGTCCCTATCTCTGTATAAAAGTGTGTTTATTAACTCTCTTTAATTAACTTCATTGCCATCTGTAGCCTGCCTGAAATCCAAATGATTCAGCCTTTCTTCCCCTGACTTGAAATTTGATATTTATTTGTTTTTTATCATCTAACTTTGACACCAGAATGTTAGTTTTATAAAGTATGATAAGCAGAATAATGCCTCCCATCCCCACCAAGATGTACTCACCCTGACCCCATGAATATGTTACCTTCCATGGCAAGTCAGTCTATGCAGGTGTAATTAAGGAGACAGACACTGAAATGGGGAGATTATCCTAGATTGTCTCTGTGGGTCCAATTTAATCATTCTAGGTCTGAAAATCAGAGAAACATTCCTGGGTAGATCAGAGAGATGAGACAGAACGAGAGTTTGAAAGCAGGAGAGAACCTCAATTTGCCTTTGCTGACTTTGAAAACAGAAGAAGGAAACCACAGGCCAAGAAGTGTAGTCAGTTTGCAGACGCTGGGCACACGGTCAGGTCAGGTGATAGCCAACCAGCCAGGGGACAGCGCTCAGTCTTAAAACCACAAGGAATTGAGTTTTATCAGTAATCTGAAGGAGAAGGACATGGATCCTCCCTAGCACCCTACCAACTTCCCGTGAGAGACGTGTTAGATTTCTGACCTACAGAGTTGTACAATTTTTGCTGCCTATGCCACTAAATCTGTGATAACTTGTTAGGACAGCAACAGAAAACTAATGTACGAGGTTTCATTCGTCTGAACCTTTGCCGTGTGCACAGTGCCTAGAACAGCGCCTGTACATGTCAAGATGCTCAGTGAAGATCTGGTAAATGAATGAATTGATTTACTAATATATTTAAAAACAAAACAAAACCTTGTTCATGTTAACACAAAGCATATGAAAGAGTATAATTATTTACAATACAAATATACTTTGGAAATATTGAGGGTTTGTTTCCAGACCATCATAATAAAGAGGGTATTTCAATAAAGCAAGTCACATTTTTTTCTTTTTTTTTTTTTTTTTTTTTTTGCTGGTGGAGAATATTGCCTTCGATTTGTAAAAAATGTAACACCTATAAAGCACAATAAAATGGGGTAAATAAAGCAAGGTTTGCCTGTATTTATAAAATATAATAGTTCATGAGATCATCAAGAAATACCCTGAGACACTTTGTAAATACATGATTTTCTAATCACTATGCTGTATACCTGAAACTAAAACAAAATAATATTCATTGTAAACTGTAGTTAAAAATAAGATTAAAATAAAAGAAGAAAGTAAGCTTAGAAAAAAGGGTTTAATGGTCTGTCCTTTTAGAATTTAAGTGGTAAATCAATTTCTATTCAAGTTCAAATGAGCTTTAAGTCTTTAATATTTAAGATGTAGTGTGCCTGATATTTAAAGTATGTTCTTTAAAAAAATTGGGATTCATTAAACCATCTCATGTAGGTTTAGTTAGTTTCCTCTTAAATTGTCAAAATCTGTTTTTTTAATTGAACTCACTTTAACAGCTTTTTTCCCCCAAAATATCTGGTGATGTTGTGCCTCCATCGCACACCCCAAGCACTTAGAAAAAACTAATTTAAAACTCTAAATGGGTGATTTTTTTATGTGTGAAAAGATTCTTTCTTGCGCAAACTATTCTATTATCCTTAAAATAGACTGCATTATCAATTCAAATGTATAACCGATCAAATTAGAAGAAGGCAATTAAAAATAGTCATCTAGACAACTATTAATTAGTTTTAAATTTAACTTTATCTGTACTTTGCTTATGTAGAGAGGGGAGTTTGAGGCTAATGTTACATCATCAGAAGTCGAACCAGTTTTTAAAATATCCCAGAAGTATTTTTCAAGTTTACTCTAGTCTGAGTATTCTGGATCTTCAAGTATTTGAATTATTAGAAGCTCCAACATGTTGCCAACATTAAATATGAACTCTAACTATCTCTAGATAGGAATGCTTTTCTATTTTTCTTTCTTTTTTTTATTACAGTGGGTCTCAAAATGTGGTCCCTGAATCCACAGCATCAGCATCACCTGGGAAAGTGTTAAAATGCCATTTGACCCCCTCTCAGCTCTACTGAGTCAGACACTCGGGGGGTGGAGCCTCACAATTCCCGGCTTCTAAACCCTCCCAGTGATTCCTATGCAGCTCAAGTCTGAGGAGTATTGCACTAGCCCCGAGAATTGCCTGCCTTTCACGCGTTCTTCTCATCGATTGAGCAGAATTAAACCAAAATGAGAAATGAAGAAAATAAGAAGGTCGGATTTCTAAAAGTTAGTTTCTTGAGATACAGCTGCGTATATACGCAGTATCTCAGTTTCCACAGATATTCCAATTACCAATAAGAAAACTGGGTAACGAGATGCTTCATTTGGGGAGAATTAATAAAAGAGGATCTCTAACCTTGTAAAAACACTTGCACATTTCAGTTACAGTTTTGTTTTTCCCTTTCCTGTGTGTCTGTCAAGTTTATAAATTGAACATAATACTGAACAATGTATTAGATCAAAAATAATGATTTTGCGGCCCCTTTTTAGAGGTATAAACATTTTCCTCAATGCTGAAAAATGAGCGCTGGCCCCCTCTCAATAGATACTTCCCTTATGATGCATTTGTTCTAATACATCTAAAGAGTCCCTGAATCTGCTGAGAGCATACAACAGAGGGCCCATTAGGGCTTCCTCCTGGCACCCAGCTGATACACTCATTCCAAAAGTACTTAGTAAGTGTCCACAAGGTAGTCAATTACTGCCAGACACTGAACTGGATACAGGGTAAAGTAAGGCAACCCTCCATCCTCCAGGATTTGTAATTGAGCCAGGAATTGGAAGGAGAGGAAAGGGATGGAGCATTTGCCTCACACTATCACGTGCCAGGCACCGAGCAGCGCAGGAGGAGACGGAAGCTATGTCAGTTAATCCATGTAACCACTCAGGGAAGTCGATGTTATTCCCAGTTTACTGATAAGGACACATCAGTCTGAGAGATGCTGAGAATTTGTTCAAATTCATCAGACAAGGAAGTGATGGCAGTGAAATTTAAAAGTGAAAATAGTTCATGTGGTTTCTACTGTACCACTTCTCCGACGTCTCTCTCATATAAGGCATACGCGGCTACTCTCAGACTTACACAGTCAGCGCCTAAGGCCTTGAAGTATTCTGTTACTTCCCAGGGGAGATTAGAAAAGGATCAATAATGGGGGTGGGGGCACGGGGAAGTAAAGACTTCCCAGTAAATGTTCATTGAAAGGAGAAAGAGTCATGGCTTGGATAAGAGAAAATAGGACAAAAAGTATTCCAGATGGGAGTTACTGTTAAACAGAAATGCCTAGTCAGGAATGAGAAAGGCAAGTTCCCGCAGAAAGATAGAATCAGCTCAGCACTTTTTACGTGCCCAGTAGCTGATGAACAGTGGCTTTGGTTCACTCTGTGTATCCATTAAAGCACTCGCTTTAGCAAAGGGTAGTGGGGAACAGCACCAATAAGCTTCACTTAAGCAGTGTATTTGCTGGTTGGAGGCCCCTACTTTTTTGCCTTTAACTTTGGGCAGGCATTATCTTTCCTCATGTGATAGTTCTGCTCCTTTCCTGTGGAGCCAACAGGATTCCTTCACGTTAGCTGTACTCTCTCTCAATGAAAATCTCACGGATACATTTTCATAAATTTCTCAAGTCCCTAGAGCTGAACTAATGCCTAGGAATATCAAGTATCCCAGGGACATGTTTGCAGATACTGCAGTGTGCCAGAGAACCCAGTTTTACCTTGAGCATCCAGTTTTGATTCAACTTAGCATTAAAGCGATATCCATTGATAATTATTATAAGTAAAGCATGTCTGAAGAAAAGATGCACTTGATTGGTCTACCCTATTAACTTCAGTAGATTTTTATCTGCCTCTGTATTTCTTTTAAATCAAAGTCCCCATATAGAGGTAGAAGGACATTTCAAGGAGTAATTTCAAAAGTGCCTTTGTTTTGCTCTCTTATTAAAGCCCTCTGTGTAGTAAGAAATATTTTTGTCATTTGGTAGCTGTGAATTTCAAAAGAATCTCTTATGATAGAATAGTCATTCCCCAGAGATCTTTGATCTACTATGGGGAATGTCATTGTTCCCAAAGCAGTCATAAAAGCAGCAAGAAAATAATAAACATTCTCTGTAGGATATCACAGTTTTAATTGACTATGGACACTCGGATTGATTTTTTAATCTAAGGATGCATGACAGCGTCAGCAACAGAGGAGCTGATAAGGCTTTACTTTCATAATATGAGGGATGTAGTTAAGATCTGGAATATAAACATAAATGAAGCATGGTACTTGGAAAATATAACAGGCTGTAAAACTGCAGATATTAATTACACTTTAGTGTGATTTTGGAGCAAGTTTTAACGAAAATGACTTAGAAAATCTTTTGCTTAGTTTCTTATAAAGAACAGTTCTTTTTTTATATTTATGTGATCAAAGACTAACAATTTTTGAAGATAAATGTTATTATTATCAAAATTTCACATGTATTCAATAAACATTTTTTAAAGTATTTATAAAACTAATAATGAACAAGAGTTTCTTCCTCACTCCTCCCTACTCTATCTTTCCACTCTATAAAGAAAACCTTCAATTTTTGTTTTGCTTTAGCTACTTCTGATATATTCTCTTTTTTTTTATTGTTGTTCAAGTACAGTTGTCTCCATTTGCCCTGACCACTCTTCCCCACCCTACCCACGCCCGCCTCCCACCCTCAATAATTTTAATTACATGTTTATACTGCTTTCCTCTTATTTTTCAGGCATTAATATAATCAACTGATACATTAATATGAAAGATGAGAACTTAGCTAATATGCACCATCTCACAAAACTTATCATTCCCTCCAAACATGGTTTTAATGCATTTATAACTAAATACTTAGTATCATCATTAATGTGACCATGTAAACGTTTTTCCTGGTTCCAGGGAGGCTCTGACTTCACTGAGTATGTGTGCTTTCCCTGAATCACTTCACTTTTTTATTCAGTACTTCATCAAATCACCCATATATTTGTTGGTTATGTACACAGATAATATCTTAAAGAGAAATTGTGCGTGTGTGTGTGTATATCGTTAAAAAATTTTTGACTAAGATCTTACTGCCCTGCTTCAAATGTTCCCCTCCCATCTGATTTAGTTACAAAAAGTGAAATATAGCAAGCATACATAGCATTGACATTATGTTTAGATATTAAATTTATTTGGAAATTTTAAATATCCTCACTTATTGCCAATCTTTAATGCCTGTGTAAATATTTCCATCAGTGGCTGTTGAAATGCAGTATATTTTGCAAATTATTAATAGGATAGAAGGCCTACAATAGACCAAATCTCTTGCCTCGTACAGCGGTATGTCTTCTCTTTGAACTCGGAGAATGACACCAGTCTCAGTGCTGATTTTTGTGGCCTTCTTCGGATGAGCATATTTATAACTAAGAAGATGCAAACTTGTCAGTTGGCTCTGCTTCTATTTTTTGTATTATATGTTAAGCTTACGTATTTTAGAGATCTTGATAGTTTAATTCTCTTTATTTATGTCATCATTTGTCCCCCAAAATACAATGTCTTAAGGAAGGGAATAGCCTAGCTCTTCTGTTCGCTTTCATTCAAACAACAAAAATACACTCTCGTGACTTTACAGAGACATTTTGTTGATGCACTTGATATTTTTCAAATTTAATATAGATTTCTATGTTTTGTTAAATTACATTTCAAAAGCCACTATTGATTTCTGTAAATTGAAACAGCCATTGAGTTAACAAAGAGGACTTAGTTCAGCTCTGTTATACCAATGAGCCTGCAAAGGGAAAGGACCAAACAACATACTCAAACAAATGATAATCAGGTCACTCTGTTTTGACAACTGTGGTGAAGTCAGAGAATGATGTTTACTTCAACTATGTCCTTGTCCTTAATTCTCATATCTGAATGCTCGTAAGTTCTTCTACGACTCTGTCACCAAGCCATCTGGGAAAGAAGCCTTTAGAAGCTTGTCAATGAGTCTGCATTATTCTGCTTTCAAATTGCTCTAGAGAGGAACATAGGTGACCCTGGGAAACGCAGTCATTAGTGCATCTCTTTAGGCCTGAGGGAGACAAAGGGATTGTTATCTAATAGAGACTTCTTTGCTGTCATACTTTCATGAGACCTTACATTCTGACCTGAGTAAACTGTGAAACTGGATAAATATAAAACTATCTTGTGAAACAGTGCTAAGTATTTAAGTAAACTGTGAAACATATGGGAGATTCAAAATCAGTATGTAATTCTTAAAATGGACCAGGAAAGTTCGGGCACATATCTCCAGTCCACTCATGAATTTATGAACCATAATTTTGCCACAAAGCATTTCTGGCATCAACTCTAGTGGCAGAACACATCTTAGTCCCATTCTATGATTCCTCATAAAAATTAACTCTCAAAAACTTTTACCAGAAAGTAGAAATACGTACAGTAATCCTCAGAATATTTTTTTTTCTTTTCTCTTGATCTCCTGGAGTTAGATAAAGCAAGCCTTAACACATTTACTTAATAACTTAGGAGAACTGATTTATACTGCTGAACCCAGGGCTGGCATATAAAAAATAAAGAACAAGCAAATCCAATGGTGTATTTCAGGATTTAATTGGTAGCCTGTACTCAAGGCTGACCTTATCACTGAGAATGAAGAAGGAGGGAAGGAAGGAAGGAAGGAAGGAAGGAAGGAAGGAAGGAAGGAAGGAAGGAAGAAAGGAAGGAAGGGAGAAAGGAGGGAGGGAGGGAAGGAAGAAAACATGGTAGCAAAATCAAAGTAATGCTTATGTTTACCAATCCCCCAAAATTCAAGGTTATTCTTATAACCTTGAATAACCCATAACCCCAAAAGGAATATTGCATGATCAAAATAATTTGGGTAAAGGTATGATTTTTGTGATAATAATCAAGGTGTAAATAGCAGCATTTTAATGTGTATAAAGAATTTTACTTAAAATGAGAAGCTATAATTAAATAATAGGCTTAAAATGACTATATTCTTTCTAAAACAGGTTCTTTTTTTGCCTTTTCTTCTAGGAAAAGATGTGTGTCATTAGTTATTTTGGCTAGAATATTACAGGTGCCCTGGTAGGTACTCTTACACTTTTCATATTCCCAATAAGCATCTAATGGGGCTACGCTGAAAGCTCACTTAGAACAAAGACCAAACCTGCTTGGCTCAATGAAGTGACTCCAGTCCTAGCACTGTGACCAGAGTATTTCAGGTACTCTCAAAGGTTGAATAGAAGGACACTTCTGTTGTTTTCTTGTCTTGGCCACCATGAATAAGGCTGCAATGAACATGGGGATTCATGTATCTTTGGGATATAAAACTTAAAGCAACAAATGAACAAAAAGGAAAACAAACAAAATCTCGTAGACACAGACAACAGTTATGGTGGTTACCAGAGGGAAGGAGGGTGAGGGTGCAGTAAAGGGTAAAAGGGGTCAAGTATATAGTGACAGATGAGATTTGACTTTGGGTGATAGACTCACAATGCAATAGACAGTTGATATAGCATCAATGGATGTTACACTTGAAACATATAATTTTTTATTAACAATGTCAGCCTAATAGATTTTTTTTTAAAGTTAAATGGTTTTGCTAAATCCAATTGGTTGGATATAGAATCAATGCCAGGTCTTCACACTCCCTCCCTGAATAGGGCTTTTTGGAAAGCTGTGGATCTCAAAGTGATTCACCAAATCTGCAACATTGACACCAACTGGGAACTTGTTAGAAATACAAATTCTCAGACTCCATGACAGACCTTCAAACTCAGAAACTATATTAGAGTGGGCCCAGCAATCTGTGTTGAAGAAGCCACCCAGGTGATCCTGATTTGTGCTAAAACTGAGAAACAGCAATGCAAAAAACCCTCAAATACACTGTACACAGTGACATCAAAGCTTTTTGTAGTTATGAAAGCGCCTCACCAGTCTATTATAGGCAGACAACTCCCCTGGACAGATTGTGCATAATTTTACTTTCTCGAGAACATTTCTACTTCTCAAGAATTTCTTCATTTTTAACTAGAGACACTATGCTCTATTCATAGTCAGTAAATTGTGTTTTATGTAGGAGGCTGACTCTGTTTGAAATACTGGTACAGATGCTTAGTCAAGGACTTGGGCAGACGATTTATTAGGGAGGTGGTCCCAAAAAGCACAAGTGAGGAAGTGAGGAACATGAGAAAAAGCAAAGAGAAAGTGCAGTCAATAACACGTTACCAATAATAGATTACAGATGTTGGCAGAAGGGACCAATCTTGCAGGGTTTTATCAGGGTTGATAACGGTGGAATCTGTTTAAATAGGAAACATAGTATAATTGGCTATGGAGCTGGCTGAATGTTGAATGTCACTGCCATGAAAATGGGGAGGAGGAGCAAAACCGATGACGTATACAGGTAGAAGAATTACTGGTTAAAATTAAGTATCCAGTAAAAGTTGGAAGTTAGGATTTTGCAGTGGCACTAAAGCACACAGTTTTGTGATCTGTTTCTAGGAAAGGCAGAGCAGTGTATAATTAGGCATTCAGGGTAACTCTAGTTATCTTGTACAAATTACACGCTGACGACAGGTAAGCATACATGTAAATAAAAACATCGTTTTAAGATTTAAAAAACTATCGAGAGGTTTAAGATCAATGGAAACGCTAAGGCAGGTCAGGTGACTCTCAGTGTTCTGACATTGTGTGATTGTAGCACAGGTCCCTTTGTCAGACTCTGTATTTCTGTTCTATAAATGACATTCTGTTTTGAGTATTTACTGGTTGGTGCCTCGGTTCCAACTGACATTTTGTTACTAAACACAGTTCTGACACGATAAGGTGATTTGTCAGCAGTAAGAAACGGGTGGCTGATATTTTACTACAGTAAAATGGCACAGCTGGGAGTGTCGACTGCTTGGAATTCTGGAAAGTGTCCATGCTGTGAAGTCCATCACCACTGAAACATTTTTTAGGGTAAGCCACAAGGCATAGTTTTTATGGAAGAAACTATGAAAAAAAGTTTGGAAACCCCAGAAAGTCTGATGGTTTCGTTTTGATTCTGTATAAAGTTCAATGGCTACACACCCCCTGGGACTGGAGACCTGGAGAAGGACCAACACCATTACTTTAAGAGTATGACCAGGGAAGTTCACATTTTGCATTTCTTTAGTATTTCTTTTGGATACTTTGCACGTCAAAACTAAAAAGATTTTTGAATACCTTTCTTCTGTGAAGTCTTTTGATTCTAGAATTATCAACATTTTATACCAATACTGATACTCTAAAAAGTGGAGTTTCCTTGAAATATTGGAAGAGACCAGGAAAAGCAGAAATATTGAACTAGAAATGTCCTTTAAGGAATAATAATCAGCTTTTATAGTGGCTTCATCAGGGATAAGATATTGATAACCCAGAATATGACCATGTTATAAAAATAACATGAGTGAGCTGATTAATTAACTGCAGAAACTAGATGTTAATTGCTGTATTGCTAAAATACCCAAGGCTCATTGTCCATTTTCCCTTCAAAAGCTTTTGCTCCTTTGTCCTGTAGTGACAAAAGTTTTCTTTTGATGAGAGAACAGGAACAGATATCTCTTTCTCTGGTTAAGCATCAGTTGCTCTCTCTCTCTCTCTCTCTCTCTCTCTCTTGCTCTCTCCGTCTCTCTCTCTGTCTCCATATATATACACACAGACCTGTACATACAGGGTCCAGCAGAAGTAACACCTGCTTAAATGTGGTTGGTAGGGTAATAATATAGGTGTAATAATTTATAGCTTTAATTTGAATATTTCACTTAATATGTCATATGGTGTGCTTGAGTGTGACATTGTTATATTATAGAATTTCATGCTTATGATTTTGTAATAAAAGATTTTGTATGTGCCAGACCCTGTGTGTGTGCGTATGCATGTGTGTGTGTGTGTGTGTGTGACAAGTGGCTCACATTCTGCAAAGACTCACTATAAAAGAAAAAACACATTTTTCGAACACCACTTCAAAACAAATGGTCATGGAGTAGAACGATAGATGAAATCGCCCACATTCCTCAGATTTTCAGAAACAAAGCAAAGGCATGAAAGTTCACACTTGTGAAAGGCCTGTATGTTGCATTTTGATGTGATCAGTGGACTTCACTATAAGAAAAGATATTTTTCTCCTTTATTTGCTTCAATGTAACAAGAAAGCATTATTTCATAAATCCTAGCGTCAAAGTGCCAATGTGCCCCCAAATCATGATTTTAAGTCCTGGTGAAACTCCAAGTAAGGGCTCATACTCATTGGTTGTCGGTTATTCTTAAGAATTAATTTACTCTGCCAAGTGTTATTTAGCTATTAAAAATTAAATAAAGTAAATACTTTAATATTATACCCTGCTGTGCAAAAAAGTTAACATATTAGAATATGGTCAAACAAGCAAGGCAAGGGATGAGTGATCCTTCAATAAATGCTACTTTTTGTAATTGTTTTGGGATAAGGTACCTTTAGTCACTACAGCAGACATCTAAAAGAGCCCCAATACAGGTAGAAAGTCACCAAGAATTAAAGCAGTAACAGAGTGATCCCCTGCACTAAAATTAATTGTTAAAACTTTATTTATAACCTCATCAGGCAAAGTGTTGAAATCCTAAATTCACTTTTAATCACTGTTCAATCTCCGTTCAATAATAACATAGAACACAGGAATGTTGGCCTGTGCCCTATAATGAACGCAGAGTCTCTTTGCCTGCATTAGTGCCCATCTTTAAGAAGCACAGCAGGTTGCATATTGTTGGCCAGTTCTCAGTGGTGGCATATTTCCATCTCTCAGGGGGTGTGCGAAGACCCAACTGCACAGCAGTAACAATAATTCTAGCATATCCGTTTATGAAATAACTTTGGCAGTAATGGTGAGAGGATTTGGATGAAAGTGTATTTGTGGTCTTCCAGCTGGTAGATTAGAGCAGAGATTCTAAAGCAAAAAGCACAGAGTGGGATGGCAGATAGTGCCTGCTTGGATAAGAACAGAAGAGAGTTGGGGATGCATGCTGAGCTCAAGGGGAATGCTACGACAGTTGTTTCAGAAATCCCCAGGCTGTCTAATATTGGCGTGAGGGATTTCTGATGCCATCTGCTGGATATACTTGGGATTTAAAAATGGAATCTCCACAAAACTCCACTGTCTCTTTATACTGTGGCTTCAGTTCTAGTGAGGAAAAAAAAATGAAAACAAAACAAGCTAAACAAAATGAAAACAAAGCAATTAATCGATGGAATCACATGATCTCTACTAACCTTAAGAAGGCTGGTGTGTTTTATTATCACTGCATTTCTGAGATGTGTACCATTTAATTGCATTTGGGGTTTTGTTGTTGTTGTTATTGTTGTTTAAAGCAGAACTCTATGGTAGTACAGTTTAGCCATATATGACACTGATGCAACTGGGTCTGGAGTTTGTACTGTAAATCCATAAATCTCTTGCTAAAAATCTATGCATTATAAACTTTATACATGATGCACTCCCTTTCTATACTTTATCCGAGAACAGTAGACTGGTTTTGTTTTGTTTTGACTTGTTTTGTTTCATTAGAAAGGAAGAAAAAAGATTAAAAGGAAAGAACTACTATCACTCTTTGGTCAGAACTATTACATATGCATTTGGGTTTTACATAAAATATGGTAATTCAACATTTGTTCTTGTTTTGTGGAAAATTGCATTCTCTGTAAGAGTATTGTAAGACCATGATTTTAAAATTATGAAACTCTTCACAGTGCTCCACTAAAATTTTAGAACTTTTAGAAATGTGTGGCTTAATTAACATCGATTCAGTCTACATTTCTTAAAAAGTACCAATCCCATAAGATTTGTAATAAGAAAAATGGTTTTCATGGTCAAATCCATTTGGAAAATGCTACCTTCCAAGCATGTTCTCCTGGAGTGCCATAAAGCTCACTAGTTGATTTAAGCAGTAGGTATTTATTGAGAATTTGCAGTGTGCTGTTACTGCATTTCATCTTTGTTGTGATTCTCTTATGTAGACACTTTCATTAACCCTAGTGACAAATGAAGAAACTGAGGCTTACAGGATTGGCAATTTGTTCAAAGTCATACTGGAAGAAAATAGAGGCATTGGCTGTCTGACTTTAGAGCTCAGGCACATAAGTCAGATAATAATATGTCTCCAAGTCATAAAGGAAATAATAATTCATGTTACTATTACTTCTGTGTTACCTATATTTTGATATTGACATTAACCTGTTAACACTTCAAGGAGTGATGCTGTAGACATCTACCTAACTTTGATTAACCTGGCATTTCTGGATCTTTTTGGCTGCAGGGTGCTTTCCAATTTTAGCAGAAGTAGTTTCCTGAGGAATACAGTTCTGGAAATGCTGATGATATAAGCTATAGTATTGCTGTAGACGAGGAGACAGGAGAGGAGCAGCCTTTACTATTTCTCCGACTAGTTGCATCAGAATCACTGCTGATGTCTTCCCCAGGCATTGCACCCATAGCTTTCCACCTGGCAATTGGGAATGGGCAGGGAGAGGAAGCCAACACCTGACTTCATTGCTGCTGCAGGTGCACAGAGCACTGGAAACCAGTGCATAAAGGTGTGATATTTAGTCCATTCTGCAAAGGGAGCAAGCTTAATTTGGTTAGGCCACAACATTGAGTGAAGAATAGCATGTTGTTCTTTACTATTTAGTCAATTAAATTGTCCTCTGTGCTTGTAGGGACCATTCCACATTATTACCAGCGAGGTACAAGCTTTGGCAGTTTCTTTGCTTCAGATTGTCTTCTCTTTAGAAAATCTAAAGATTTGAGAACAAATGACGGAAGACATGGTGATAAATTGTTGGGCTTTTCTAAAGATTCAGAAGTTCTAAAGTTCCTGCTAGTGACAGATGATCTGTCCTTACTCATCGCTTGTCTTCCTGACAAGACCTGATTTTTTTTCCTTCCTTTTTTGCCCATTCCCCTAAAGGAAGCTCAGCTTCCTGGGACGTCGGTAGTCTCATTTGTTGTAACTACATTGCTATACATCAATATGGCAACACCTCTACGTGAACACACTCTATCACTAATCACTAATTACTAGTATGTGCCCATGTAATAAGAGTAAAGCATGGAATAAGAGGGTGAGAGAAACAAATTGCCAAGGAAAGTCCATACTTCCTTTCTTCCTATTAATTTGATAACCTAACATGCTAGAGTCCCCACTGGATAGCTGTTGGGGGTTTTGTTGTTGTTGTTGTTGTTGTTTTTCCTTACTGGCTTGCTACTTTCTTTTGACAGCCCAGGTGTGATATGACAGTTTGAACAATGTTTCTTATCATTATAGTAATAAAATATATATTATTTTTAGGACCTTCAATAGTTCATAGTAAACTACTTTAAAAAAATTTTAAAAAGTACAATTACTGTTTACCAACTTGCTAAACCTTTATAAGAATTCACAGAATGTGACCAAACAACTATAACAGTGATGTGCTTAAATATAAAATAGGTTCCCACTGGGGGAAAAGAAGAAAATTTCAAGTTGTTTAATCCCTTTCATTGACTTCCAGTACGTTTACTGCTGAAATAGGAGATGTGCTACTTAGGTAAGGAAGGCGGGAAAAGGAAACACTTTCCCCTGTTTGAATTCTAACATAACTGTGGAGATAAATATATGGTTTAAAAATATCTAGATGTTTTATAATTATTTCTTAATACTTTATTCAAAAGTATTTTAGTTCTTTAAGTTATTAGCACCACTAATTCAATATAGCATTACTTGGGCTGAAGTGTATCAAGTGGAAAGGGGTTAATATTCCCCAAAAAATGTAGAACTTAACAGATGTATTGATCTGGGATTTACATAGTTGTTCTTTGTTTTCTACACACGTAGCTGATAACTTTTTTAATGTAAATAAAACTCTCAAGAATGTTTATTATATGAGCTCAATTTGATAATTGAGAAAATAAACATTATTACTTTTTTGTCATATCTTTTCACTCTAATTTTATATCTCTGATATACATATATATCTCTATATCTAATATTATACTTTATATCACAGAACCAGTAGCACACCATATGACTAATACAGGCATAGGCATATATGTTAGGAGAGTATATGCAGCCCTCTACCTACATCAGCCGTTTAGGTGAAGGAACTCAAACCTGCTGGGTTTCCAAGGGGCAGGCTATTGAACTCCCTGTCATTTTTTAATGACCCTTGCTAAATTCTCCTTTCATAACAGCTATCAGTTACCCTTTTAATTAGTGGCTTTCTCATATTGCTCACTTTTAGTAGCATTCAATGATAAAAATTCAGAGAACTGAGCCAGCTCATTGGTTATGCATGAAGATGTTAACTTAGACCTAAGAAAATTTTATTCCTCTTTTAGTGGACAGTACCCAGATAATGAACACAATATTAACTTTCTACATACAATACAGCAGTAAAATATCTCAAAGCTTCTTTTAAACATGGTGTTACACTAACACATGGATTTTAGTTGTGCATACCTATATATTTTGCTATATAATTAAAGGGATAATAGATCTAACTTTTCATTTTTAAGTAACTTTCCAGTATAATTTGCTTTCCTTCTCCAAAGAAAAATGGGAATGTAAAAAAAATGTCCTGAATATTCAGTATTCATGAAAAGGTCAACAACTATTGCATGGGTTTGAAATCACACCTTTATAAAATCACATAATTTAAAATTACTCTCAGTATGTTTATTAAAATTTATTAAGGTTAGAAAAATTGCATAGCTGATATTAATAAAAAAGAATTACATTAGATAAGATAGGCTAAATCATTCTTATAAGTCTGCCCAGCATGTAATAATGTCTCCACAGGACAGAGGTTTTTTTCAGGGTTCGAGCAATACCACAGCAGGGAGTGGGGAGTGGGGTCTACTCCATGCACTTGCATGATTGTGATAAAGGATTTATTTTTTAATGCAGTAATGTGCTAATAATTTCTACTTGTTTCAAATTTATACTGTTCAGTTTGCTAAATGTCTCATAATTTAGTCCTCATGAGTAAAATCACAGACAGGAGTGAGGGGAGATAATTTCCCTGCTGGTTCTAAGCAAAGAAAGGTGGTCGAGTGAGTAGAAATCAGGGCCTTAGGTGAGAGAGATTGAACCCCTGGCTCTGTACTATCCATGCTTTTGCCTCAAAGTTCATTTCACAAAAGAGAGCATGAAACATAAGTTTTATGGTCTAGACAAATTATCAATAAGTTCCCAGTGTAACTCTTACCTTCCACTTATTTCATAAATGCTGTTGCACAAAACAGCTTTTCACTTACTAAGTTTTACAGGTCAAGGCAGCAATCCCATTGCCAGAATTTTGCTTAATCAGGCCGCATGGTACAGATTACCTACACAGAAACGATTTAAACTAAATTGAGTCATCTCCTCACTCTACTACTAATATTGCTTCAGAAGCATTTTCAATCTATATCTTGGCTCTCATTGCTCTTTTCTCTGAAGTTTTCCTATTTTCCTATTTTAGTCATTTTTTTCCATCTATAACTGATTTTTCTTCATTTTATCCAGAGAACTACTTTTCTCCTATTTGAGTCTTTGGTGTGTACTCCTTTAAGTTCTTATGAAATTCTCACTAATTTTCTAACACTGTTTATTGCTGGTAAATTACTGATGATTTTTTTGTCACTGAGACAGTCAAAGAAAAATAATCATAAAATTAGAAATAGGGGCTGCAGTTACTGGTATAAAATGATTTTTTTTTTAGCTAAAACTGAAAAGAAGCTTCATGAACCATACTTTTTACATCATTTCACATATAAATGGAACATGTGTATTTCAAAAAGTGATAACGATATAACTAGAATAGATAACATATCCTCATTTCTGTGATAATATATTATCTATACATCTCAGTAATATCATAGGGACCAATATGATGTATATTGAAATTATATAAAATCATACCAAAATTTTTAAAAAACAAAGCTTCTGCAAATAGTTATATATTTGAGAAAGCATTACATCATACAAGAAATATATTTGCAGTTATATTTCTTGTGATTGAATACATTTTTCAATAAGCATTTTCTCAGTAGGGCAAAGACTAAACACCAAAATGCAATCCACATTTCCTAACATTCATTGCTATTTGTTAGAAAGCATCTTTATTTAAAATCCAATTTTGGGAATTATTGCTGAAAATAATGGAATAATTACTTACAAAACAGTCTTGTCCACTATATACCTATATGATCCATGGTATGAATCATAAAAACATGTCTTAGAATATGTATGATAAGAAACTCCCATACAAAAACTACCTTTAATAGACACACACACACACACAGACACACACACACACACACACGAGGCTTAATTTTTTGGTATAAACCAAGGATCATTTAGAATCAATCCATCCAAAGTTAGTCAGCCAGCATTGTTTCCAATATATTGTTTGCTTTTCCTTTTATATTTGTTTTATTTCTTTTCACATTATTAGAAATGTGAAAGGTACTGAAATTACCCACCCATAACTTAATGCTAATATAATGTTTATTGCATTTGGTCTTTACACTCAGATAATTTAACAAATGGATCTCCTCAGAATATATACACAAAACTTTGCAGAACATAGAGCGGTTTACTTTATCAAGTCAATGGCAAGAATATGCATAGGGACGTATCAGAAGATAAAAATGTTAAGCTAGATTGTAGAGGGATATGTACTTAGATATTACATGGATAGTAGAGTGCTCTCAAAGTTTATTTGGAATAGGAAATGGGATTCGAATTCCACTCTTAGTTAAATCACTATATGGTATTATTATATTATTTTTGTAGTTGAAACCTAGGTTTTTCTAGCCTTTAAATGAGTTATATTTTCAAACTTAGTTATCAAGTCTATAATGCCTCTCTACTTCAAACACAAATGCTTGAGTCCTCCTCCTCCTCCCTCCGCTGCTGCTGCTGCTGCTGCTTCTTCTTCTTCTTCTTCTTCTCCTTCTTCTTCTTCTTCAAAATGTATCCATTTAGTTTTGTTTATTTTCCACATTTAATACTGACTAATAGCTGGTTTTTTTCTGTTCTAGGTTGTGGAGACTAATTTGGTTGCTTTTGACTGTCACTGGATCATTATAAATGAGGTAAAACCAACTAAACTTCATTGTCAACTCTGGGTCCTGTTTTTAATGTGTAGTCACTGCATTTCCTAAGGCCTTGAATTTCTAAGCGAAAACAGAACACAAAGTAAATGTTCAGCTCACTGAGTGGATTCTGTTAAATAAAAATAGGCTAAGGAGGCTTTTCTTTTTTTGAAATTATAAAGAGCTTTGTATGAATAAAATAAGTGAAGAATATCTTCCCCACTGAGTATTTTTTAGCCTTTTCCGTTGGAAGACACTGCCCGCTTCGGAAGATCATCTTCATGACGAGTGCAGTTTCTCTTTGTAAGCGAAGTGAATGCCCCCCAGTTGTGTGCTTGTGTTCCATTTATATTTTAATGTTGTTTCTAGAACTTTTTATAGCCACCTCCCCTTAAGCAGTTCAGCATATGAATATGAATAAACAAGAACAGATTTTTCTCATAAAGGAATACAACTGTTTTAAATTTCAACAACTTGTCAAATCCTTGTGAAAGTTTTTTGACTTTTGTAAAGACAATACATGAGATTAAAAATACATTACACTATGAGAGCCTCATGAAATATGTTTTCCATTATCACCTGCCAGTCAGATTCTGAAAGGACAATGAGCAGATCAGTCGTGGACAAATAATGAGATCATGTGGATTTGTCCTCAACAAAGCCCAGCATTCAATCAAAGCTATTACTTATGAATAAAAATAATGTATTATTTATCACTAGATACTACTGAATTACAGAATAATAAATTTTGTTTCAAGGGGTAAATAGCCTTTTGAGTGACAATTCAGGTTTTTCAGTGAGTATTGTCGGATAAATACTGGCTCTAAAATTGGCTAACTGTATTATTTTGGATGTATAATATAGCCACCCTGGTCCTCAGCTTTTTCTCTTCTACAGTAACTATAATAACATTTACTTTACAAGTTCATAATAAAAATTAAATGAGATAATATTCAGTGATCTTAACACAGTGCCTCAATAAATGGTACTACAATAATGATCATAGCACATTTAAGTTCAAAGATCACTTTCTCACACATTATTTTGCTGAATATTAAACATTACTTTATGAGGTACTGATGGAATGAAGTTCATAGGTAGTAAATGATTTGACTCTTTCTACATAGAAAAGCGAAAATGATTTCTAGTTTAAAGTTGTTTTTCCTACACCACGGTTCTTCTTAGCTCAGTGAAAAAATACTGGAAATATCTTGTAAGCCTGTTTTCGGTTGACCAGACTTTATGATTTATTATTACATTTTCATTTCAAATCAAGATATTTCTTTTTTTGAGATCCCCACAGGTGATATGTATGTGTGAGGTATACTTTTCAATTAAATTTTGATAACTTCTAATTTTCTAATACCTCTTAATTTCCATCTAGAGTGACTAAATATCAGATTAGAGGAAAGGGAAACTGAGCAAATTTGCAGGATAACTGTTCAAATTAGATATTTTCACTTTGGTTTTTCTGCACGCAATCTAAGGTTCAAAAGAATTGAAAAGTTTGCCCAATATTACACAACTATTAAGTGGTGATAATGAGATTCAAAACAATCTCTTCTAATCTAAAACTTTCATTGTGTTTGTTTTGTTTTCTTTTTTAAAAAATAATTCTCCTTATAGATTATATATCTGAAATTTCTGCTGCCTCAACTTTAATCTCATAGGAGCCATTCATCCTGCTTCCTTAATTTAATTATTTTCTAGAACACTATTTTTTTAAAAGATAGAGAATCCTCCTAAATCCTTGTTTTTATCTTGTTACCAGACGGGCCCAGCCTGGAACAGGGCTGCCTCAGGCCGGCCTGCAGTCTGGGGGTCCTTGATTTCATGCAGGAAAGATTTCACAGCACGAGTCCAGGTGGTTTTGTGAGTACGTTTATTAAAGTTGGGACAGTGAAACAAAGGAAGAACTTAGGGTAGAAGAAGTAACAGGAGAACTGAGAAATAGACGTTACAGGAAAGAAATGAACCAAGGCCAGGCTGCCCTTAGCTTACTGGGAAGTCAGAGAAAAAGTGAGGCTTAGAATGTAAGAGAAAGCAAAACGTTCACGCCCAGGGAAGGGAAATGGGCATGGCTCTAGAGTAAGCCTGCAATGAACCTTTGTCTTGAGAGCTTTTATCTTTTTTCTGTGGGTGAGAATGCTAGGGGAGAGTTTCAGCAGAATATTCATCAGCTTTCCAGGTCCATTTTTAATATGTTGATGCATCAGAATGGGTGCATACAGGGGTTTGGGAATATTCTTTGATCTGCTATACTGTTTTACTTTTATCTTGGGTCTTTCTGCTTTTAATGGTGTTTCTGTTATTTGTTCCCCTGACTTCATCTGTCCTTGGGTTTAGTTGGCACAAATGACATTAACTGAGTCTCTGTTCTCTAGTTCCCAGACCGGGGAGATTTAAGCTCTGTAGTCTTTGATTAGGGAGAAGAGGTAAAAACCTTCAGCTCTCAGATGCCCTTGGCTAGGGCAGACAAGGTCTTGTGATTCACCAGCTGGCTGTGAGTTGCTCAGACTGCTAGGCCTTGTTCTCCCATTCCACTTGCCCAGGAGTTTCCCTGCCTTCTTAGCATCCTGTTGCAATCTCATACCCACCTTCTGACGAGGAAATAGACCAGACCGATTTCCCAATGTAAAACGCCTTGGATTCATTTTACTTGTTCGTTTCTCTAGAGCTGGCTAGGAAAAAAAGAGTGATTTGTTGCCTCCTCAGAGACAGAGATTGTTAATCTTATCATCGTTAAATGGAAATCCCCATTCTCTCCTATTTTTTGGTAAGATTGAAGAAGGGACCCCTGAATTAATGATTTTTTCCATATCCAGTTGAACTTCTAAAACTAATTTTAAATCTATGAACCAGGCAAAGCTCCCCAGAACAACAGTGGCCATCTGTCTACTGCTTATGTGTCAGTTTGTACTGTGGAAGAAATCACTCCTTCATGTTACATAGATCAAGTTTGACTGAGTAGACTAGCATGTATTTCATTGGTGGTAAATGTCTTGGAAAAAATAGTAAGTTTATATTTTAGTATATCTTTCATAAACATGGCTCATTTTGTTGAAGTTATCATTAAATTGTATTACATAAAATCCTAGGAGGGCAAATACTGTTTTTAGATTGGTATTCTATAGTTGAACCACTATTTTCCAAATAAAACATCCACACAAACAAAGCAATCTAATAACTCAATGAATGTTAGAAGGATAGAAGACAGTATAGAGGAACTCAATTATTTTTCTGCTCCCATCCGCTTGATTTTCCTACTGTCATAACTATCTCTCACCTTTACCATTGCTGAACCTCTTCATCTCTATTTTTATCCGCAGCCTCTTACTGGTCCCTGAGCAGTGGCATCATTTCTTTCAGATAGGTCAATACCACCTAGTTTTTGAAAAACCTGATGTTCACAGCCCACACTGTATATATAGGTCATAATTTTTATCTATACTAGGTTAAAACTCAGAGATTAAACATGTTTTCATCCCCCCAGCCCAAATTGTCAGTATATCTGCAGTCAGCACTTTTACTCCCATATGACTTCCTTCAACCAACTCATTCCCTTTGAAATATGCCTCAGAAAACTTGACTTTCACTACCTTTGCTTCATTTACAACCTTGTATATACACATTTATAATGGATGAATCATAATTTACTTCAGTGTCCATAAAAGAAAAAACACAGAATTCTCAAATTTTCTAGGAAGATAATAAACTCTAAAAGTAACAACAACAATAATAAACCCTAACAATATGCCCATTTTTATATTTATTTTTTAATTTCAGTTGTCACCTGAGGGTATGTTTAGGATTAGAGAGAGAGAGAGTGCGAAAGGGAGAGAGAAACATTGATTGGTTGCCTCCCCCACCGGGGACTGAACATGTGACATAGGTATGTGCCCTGACTGGGAACTGAACCCCCAACCTTTTTGTTACATGGGACCATACTGCAACCAATCCACCTGCCCAGGGTGCAAATGCCCTTTTTGACTGAACATGGAAAATATGATGGGTAGTTTGGTTTGTGTAACTGTTATTTTCTTGCTAATTTTAAAATGGGTTGCAAACATTTATTTAATCTTATTGCATCAATAATTTTTTAGAGAGAGACTATAAATCAAAGTTGTCATTGTAGATCATGATACAAACTGATGTAGAAATTTGAAAACAATATATTTTTTCATTTGCATTACATGTGCTATAATAATGAGAGGATGTGCTAGCTCACATGGTGTAATCAATCATATATTAGTAGTTGATACTGGTATTTATCTTCCCTCTACAATCAGTGGATCCAGCTCAGAACAGCCTTTCCATGTATGTATTGTCAGTCCTTCAGGGACCTGAAGCAGATGTTCTAGCACTTTACTTACATTTAACAAAAGTTAGAAATTTAGAAAGACAGACACACACTTCTTAGAGCTGCAAGAAGTATAATGCTGTGTGCACCTTCTATTCCCTGATTATGCTGAACCTGCTCTTTGGTGCCCTGATGTCTTATTTAAATAGTTGAAGTCATTATTCTCTGTTAATCACTGCTGAGTTCTGGTGTTAAGGAGAAATTGTTGTTGAGATTTAAAAGGCTTGTATATGTAAGAGATGTTTTTCATTTCTTCTAGTTTAGTGATTAATTGAACTGCTCGCGACTAATCTGTCAAGCGGAGCGTTATCATTCTGCTCCCTTCCTGCTGGTGTACAGCCCACAGCTGGGTCTGTTCCACACTTCCACAAAATGTCGGTATAATTATTTCACACTAATGTTAAATTTTATGGGAGCATCAAAGGATCATCTTTGCTAAAGCATGAAGAAGATAAACATATTAGCAGAAACAACAACAAAAAGCATAATCTTTTCAAACTACACCACATATTAGGTACATAGCTTAATAGCGTCATTAAAATCTACTTTACTCTGAATTGTTAAAGTTATTAAAGCATCCCAGGGTCTAGACTTAAAATTTCAGGTATCTATCTTTAGAGGATAGTTGGGTGAAAACTCGCCACTCATTCATTCATTCAGTATTTTTTTTCTGAGTACCTACTATGGGCCAGGAACTCTGCTAGATGAAAGAGGTAAAGGGATGAGGAGAGGAGGGAGGGATTCCTTCACTGAAATTTTGGGTTGGCCAAAAAGCCCGTTTAGTTTTTTCCACAAACTAAAAGACACATTTTTCGTTTTCACCATAACTTTAGTGATTTGGATATTTTGAGTATGCCGGCTATCTTCTGTGTGGTGTAACATTGATTGTTCTCAATTAATTCTCAGTTTGACCACTATCAGCTTCAACTGGTCTACCTGACTGTGGAACATCATCTAGCAAGAAATCTCCATCATAAAATTTAGCAAAGCACTTTTAATACATTCAATCATTCACAGCACCTTCTCCATATAAGGCACAAATCTTTTTTTGTGTTTCAGTTGTGTTTTTTACCTTTCTTGAAATAATAAAGCATAATATGTCAAATGTGTTGCATATTTTATTCCATCTTCAATATTAAAATGGCTACATAAAAATTCACCAATTTTGATAAGTTTTTTCTTTAAATTCACACTAATGTGATGGCTGTTACAATACAACCTAACAAAGTTTTGAATGAAGTTAGAGACAACTAAGTGCTACTACAGCCCTCCTATGGGAAAAAAAACCAAACAAATTATTGGCCAACCCAATTGTGTTTGTGTGTATATAATGTTGGAATCCAATATTTTGGGTTTTAAGAATTTTTCCTTCCTTGGAATTCTATTGATTTAAACCTAAAGCTGATATCTTACAAAGGCTAAGGATTGATCCAGTTTTTCTGAAAGATTTGTCCTTGGCATTGGCTGTTTCTGGGTTGAGTTGTATTCCTACCAGATAATTTAGCTTTCCTCCTCTTTCATTCTTACACAATTCAGGGTTCACCCTACATTAAGTGAACACAGCAAAGTAAACAGGAATATTTTCTTGGATATATTGACTTGATTCTTAATAATTTTTGATTATCCATGTAAATTATTTTTAAGCAGAAAAAAAGACTATGCCTTGCTCCTAGAGAAGTAAAACAGAAAAAAAATTAGGTAGACTAAAACATATTTGTCCATTTTTTATAATATTAATTCCTCTTTCATAAATATACTCATTCATATAAAGAATATAAAAAGGCAAATAATTTTAAAACTCAGCTTCTTTAGATGCTTTAAAACTCAGGAACTTTCTATGTACTTTATAGACATGAACATGTTTGGTGGTACTGGGAGATTGGGAACATGAATGGTGAACTAGTTCTTCACATGAATGTTTAGAAAAATCAGAGTTTAAACATTCTAAAATTTGGAGCATAGACAATATTGATTCTAATATATTATATGTAACTTAATATTTTAATATAGAAGTTTACTTATGAATTTTTCATTTGAAAGGCTCTCTTAGTAGCTTTCCACTTGGCTTTCAGTGTTCATATAGCATTACACCTACCACTCTTAAATACACATTTTGAAATGCAGAAATAAAGTTCTGTAAATATAAAATAGCTGCCTAATCAAGTTTTATATATTATCAAACTATTTTTGAAATCATGTGTCAAAACTAAAACTGCAAGTGAATTTATTGAGACAGAACTGTCTGTTAGTTTCATTCAGAGTGGCAGATTTTTTTTCCTTCCAGAAAATTACTTTCTTTTCCCTTCCTCAAATAATAATAGACAAAATATATTCAATTCAAATTGACACTTCCTCAGATACACTCTAGTTGCTTAGACACCTAGGAACTTCAGGTTTTGGAATCTATAAAAGGCAATCATCCTCTCTTTTTGTGGGTTTGAAATAGTCCTCTTAAAGACTTTGATTCATAATAGATGACTGTATCATTCCTTATAGAGTCATCAAACTATTACATGCTGAAATAATATATCTTTATAGTTTTAAATGTTATCATTCATGAATATTGATCCAAATAATTTTTATAAGGAAATGTAGACTTCTTATATAATTAATTACTTTAGAGAGTATCTCATTTGATGACATTTATAAATTAATACTATAAATACCACATATTTTGAAATAAGAGCTTGGAACCTTGCTTCAGTTCTTTATCTATACAGTGAGAATAACAGTACCTGAATCTTGTCATTTTCAGCAGAAAATATGGTAACAATTATCTTAGTATTTTGCCTAACATACAGTAGGCACTTATAAATGTAAGTTTTTATTTTAACGTACTGATCTGTAGTTCATCAAGACCGGAGTCAGGTAGATATAATGCTGCTTGATAAAACAGTATTGCTAAAGAAAAAAAGACCATAATTTAGTTAATATTATGAGAAAGTGGCACAACATTCATTGCCTTAACTGAAAATGCCTGCACACAATAGAATTAAATGCAACACATAGTAATATTAATTAATTTTGCAAGATTTCTTGTTAAAGTTAAGGCTAAAAATGATGTTGAAAGAAACTGCATAATTCTTCTTTGCGAGTTGGTGACAGAAAATTAAAAAGTGACCTGCTTTTTGCCCGACAGAGATTTTGGTGGCCAGTGAAATGACACAGACTAAAGGAAAAAGACAGCATTTTAAACTGAGAAAACCATTTTTTTATGGTACATTAAGGCTTAATCAACCAAAAATCCAGGATATTATACTGGATACAGCTGATGGCAGGTGTTATTTTATTTTCAGAAAATCTATATTTCATAAAGATTATAATAAAGCATAAATTTTAAAGCTAATATATGCTACAAAATAGAATTCTATGTGATTAATCCAGTAAAGAAGAAAATTTACATCTGTAAATAGTCTTTTTGTCTTTCATTATTCTGTAATAAATCTTTGAACCCAAACTGAAAAATACTCACTGCATTCTAAAATTGATCTTATGGCAAATCTTTTATTCTGTTGCCATAAGAATCTGTTGAGACTAATAATATGTTCATTGCAAAGGCTTCATTGACTTAAAAGGTTCCAATGAACATTATGAAGCACAAACCGCTTCACTAAAGACTCTGCCTTAAAACTAAAATTCATTCAGATCACTTTTATTCTAATTCCAATTAGAACAGGTAAATATTATAAAAAATATTTTATTTTTATTGCTTCTACATCCATGATTGAGTTAAATTCTAAAATATAACTCTGAAATTGGGAGGCAGGAAAAAAAGGAGTATAAAACACCTTTGAGTTCAGCAAAAACTCATAGGCAAAATGATATTAATTTGGATCAAGAACACTGGACTTCATTCACTTATCCTGGTTCACACTGTATTAATCAACAGAGTTTTTCATCTTTATATTAAGACCTCCATTCCATATTAACTTATTTATTCAGCATTTAGTGAACACTTTGTTTAATCTATTTTTAACCTAGAGAAATGTATGGGTTAACACCAATACTTCTAAAAAATTATTGGGAAAAGTCTTTAAAAATAATATCTCCTTTTACTCACTCTACTTGTATTATTTAAGAGCCCCATTTTTCATTGCTAGAAACAAAATATATTACTCCTCCACTGTAGCTATCTTCCTAGGTACTCACAGTACCCTGAAATCTGTTAATGAATAATGAATTATAACAGCAACTTATTTTGTGACCTTTTGATGTATAGACAACACATTTTTCTAGTGTTCAACATAATAAATTATAAATTTGTTATTAAGTATATTTAACTCAATTGATGCATTTGTAATTATTTAAGTATTAATTTACATAATTTAAGTACAAACAGCAAATACAAATGAGTTGATGATTTTAATGAATGTATGTTGTTTTCTTTTGGATGAGAACTAAGCATTAAGCAAGTGTATTACAGTAACAATTCCTTAGCATTTCCAGATAACAACTTATTAATAGATTTTGTGTTTCTGTTACTGTATTAAAGCATTTCTAATTCTGCATTTCTTATCTTATAGGAAATAAATGATGTAGATGTACAAGAACTTGTAAGAAGGTCAATTGGAAGGCTAACTATCATTCGGCAGACATTCCCAGTCCCCCAGAATATAAGTCAGAGATGTTTCCGTGGCAACCATCGAATATCTTCAACATTGTGTGATCCAAAGGACCCATTTGCTCAGAATATGGAGGTATATTCTTAGTGTTGGAGTATTTCTCCCAATGATGCTTTGTTGGGCAATTTCAGAGAGAGGTTTATGAGTTTTACTGGATTTAAAATTATACATGTATGCGATTTCTGAACTATTCCTCTTCTCCAGCAATTTGTTAAGTCAAAGTATCTTAGGAAGAGCACAAAGAATCTGTGGTTTTGATCTGTTTAACTTCATTTTACCAAAGTATCTACTTGTTTAATAATAATGTAATAAGTAAAGATTATTTACTTCTCAGCAAGTAGATATATCCATAATATTTCTCATGGTAGGATTTGAGACTGATACTCCAAATGACTTTATTTTTTGACATAACAAGGGCATAGAATTTTTTAAAGGTTAGTGTCCAGTTTGAAGTATTTCACAAAGATTTTATTTAGAAATGCAAAAAAAATTATAGTGTTAAATAGCCATATTTAACTCAGATTGGGTATAGCTGTAATCTTCACTTATTCAGAATACAAAAAAATTTTTTGGAATAAATAAATGAAATTTCTGAACAGGAAAATAGAGAACTATAAGTCCCTGCAACTTACTCATAAAAATGCCCTTTGAATATTCTCCCAGTGCCTATTTCTTTCTCTTAAGAAAAATACTGTCAGACCTTTTTGTTTCATTTTTATTTTCACAGGAGTTCTCAATATGTCAGTTTGAAGAGGATGTTACAAAAGGTAGACACGTGGACAACATTCGGGGGTTATAGGGAGCACTCTCTAGCAAAGAAAGAGACAGGAAAAAAGAAATCAATCAGACAATCTAATTCAAATATCTTTTCAGTGAAGGAATTTTCCTCTAAAAACAACTCTGTGTCAAGAAACAGTTCCTCGGGGTATCAATGTAGTATATGCTGCAAGCATGTTACTTAATAGTGTAACAGTAACCCTGAGATACCAACAAATATTAAAGTAATGGTCAGAAATCAGAAAAACACATATTTCAGAAAACTATTCCTTCAAAATGTTTAACACCAAAAGTGTTTTAGTACTTAGAGATGTTCAGTTTGAACATTTGGGAAATATAACCCTCTTAGAACTAGTTCATCCCCAATAATATTAGATAAATAAGGTGATTTTGCAAAACCACTTCTTCTTTTGAATGATAAATCCATAGTATCCCCCTCTTTAGTTATATTTATTTATTTATTTTGGTATATTTTATTGAGTATGCTATTACAATTGTCCCATTATTACTGCCCTTTATCCCCTCTACCCTGCACCCCACCCCGTTGACCCCACACCTCTTAGTTCATGTCCCTAGGCTGTATATATCAGTTCTTAGGCTTCTCAATTTCCTATACTATTCTTATCCTCCCTTGTCTATTTTTTGGGGGGGTCAACATTTTCCCACTCCACTTTGCCCAGCCCCACCCACCCCCACCTCCCACCCTCAATCCTTCCCCCATTTGGCTTTGTCAATGGATCCTTTATGTATGTTCCTTGATGACCCTCCCCCTCCCTTTCCCTTGTCATTCCCTTCTCCCCTCTCCTCTGGTTACTGTCAGTTTGTTTTTTATTTCAGTGTTGCTGCTTATATTTTGCTTGCTTGTTTATTTTGTTGATTAGCTTCCACTTATAGGTGAGATCATATGGTATCTGTCTTTCACTGCCTGGCTTATTTCACTTAACATAATGCTCTCCAGTTCCATCCATGCTGTTGTGAAGGGTAGTAGCTACTTTTTCCTTTCTGCTGCATAGTATTCCATTGTGTAAGTGTACCATAGTTTTTGACCCACTCATTTACTGTTGGCCACTTAGTTTCCTTCCAATTCTTGGCTACTGTAAATTGTGCAGCTATGAACATTGGGGTGCATAGGTTCCTTTGAACTGATGTTTCAGGATTCTTAGGGTATAATCCCAACAGTGGAATTCCTGGGTCAAAAGGCAGTTCCATTTTTAGTTTTCTGAGGAAATTCCAAACTGTTTTCCACAGTAGCTGCACCAGTCTGCATTGCCACCAACAGTGCACTAGCATTCCCTTTTCTCCACATCCTCGCCAACACTTGTTTGTTGATTTGTTCATGATGGCCATTCTGACTGGTGTGAAGTGGTAATCACTTCACATGGAAATCACTGTGGATTTAACTGTTATCTCCCTGATGGCTAGTGATGCTGAGCATCTTTTCATGTGTCTCTGGCCCCATGTATGCCTTCCTTGGAGAAGTGTCTGTTCGGGTCCTTTCCCAGTTTTTAATTGGATTGTTTGTCTTCCTGAAATGGAGTCATGTGATTTCTTTACATATTTTGGAGATCAAACCCTTGTCCGAGGTATCTTTGGCAAATATATTTTCCCATACAGTTGGCCCCCTTTTCATTTTGCTGATGTTTTATTTAGTCATGCAGAAGTTTCTAGTTTTGATGAAGTCCCATTTGTTTATTATTTCCTTTATGCCCCTTGTTGTAAAGGACATATCGGTGAAAATATTGCTGTGTGGAATATCTGAGATTTTCCTGCCTATGTTCTCTTCTAGAACTTTTATGGTGTCATGACTTATATTTAAGTTTTATCCATTTTGAGTTTATTTTTGTGTCTGGTGTAAGTTGATGGTCAAATTTCTTTCTTTCTTTCTTTCTTTCTTTCTTTCTTTTTTTTTTTTTTTTTTTTTTTTTTTTTTTTTTTTTTTTTTTTTTTTTTTTTTTTTTTTTTTTTTTTTTTTTTTTTTTTTTTTTTTTTTTTGCATATAGCTGTCCAGATCTCCCAACACCATTTGTTGAAGAGGCTATTTTTACTCCATTTTCTGCTTCTGCCCCCTTTGTCAAATATTAATTGACCATAGAGACATGAGTT
>PVJD01009772.1:0-59541 GCA_004026545.1 Mormoops blainvillei
TGAAATGATATACGGGTACCTTGTACAAGCCCAAAGTAGGGAGCACAGCTAGGTCTCATGGAGGACTGAAACCTGAGAGGCAAGTTACCCTAAATGAGGGCAGCTGTCCTAAGAGTTCTCCTATGGGGCCCCAGGCGACGCTCCTGCATTCCTTGTTGGTATCAGTTTCATCCCCCCCTCTGGAGACTGGGTACTTAGGTTTTGCTAGCACATGGCTGTTGTAATGTCTATATTTATTCTAAAACATTTCAGTGAAGATAGCATATATTTATCTACATAAATAGGGGGAGGGGCCCCTCAAAACTCAGAATTATCTTCGGGAGGGTGGCACTTATAGCACAGGCTTCCCCTGCTAAGTGAATATTTTAGGAACCCGTCTGTATCAGTGTACCGGCTGGCGTTGTTGTGAGAGGCTGCGTTTGGCTTCAGGGAATTTTTACTGAAGGTTCTTTCAATGTGTTTGTGCATGTCATGATGGGTGATTTATGAGTATACCTGCCCACACCATGCTGAGGGGTCAGCAGTTTTTGACCAGACATGGCATGGTCCCCGTACCCTAGCCTCCCTATTCTCCCAGTCTCACCCTGAGTGACTTTTTTTTTCCCCCCATATGAAAAAAGTCCTCAAAGGGAAATTTTTTGTCAATGTGGAAGAGGTGAAACAAAAAATGGTAGAAACACTAAAAGGCATCAAAACTGATGAGTTTAAAACTGTTTTGAGCAGTGCAAAAAACATCTTGTGAGGTGTGTTGCCTCAAATGGAGAGTACTTTGAGGGTGAGTGAAGTTTAAACATGTAAGAATAAATACACACTTTTTATCAATAAATTCCTTTTTTTGGGGTGTTCCTCAAATATACACACAAACACATGCACATATGCATGCATGTATTTGTATTCATACATCTATATATACATACTTACCTAGAAATGACTTTGCATTAGTGAGATGTGTGATGTTCAAGATTGGGGATTGGGTAGAAATACTGTATGTGCCACACTTTTTTTATACCAGGAGGTGTAAGATCACACTTTTGGAGAGTCATTTCTTGTCTCAGGATTGAGTTTGGCTCTGTTTCTCGGTTCTGTCATCCAGCTATGGTGAGAAGTTTGGCTCAGTCCTGGTGTTAAAATATTATTACCTGTGTCTTTAGTGAAAGTACCTAATAGTTATAAATGTCCAACTTATTTTGGGGCCAGTGTGCAATGAGGGCATATTTAAAAAAAATTATTTTATTGATTATGGTTACAGTTGTCCTGACTTCCCTCCTTTGCCTCCTCCACCCAGCATCCCCCACGCCCTTAGGCAATTCCCCCACCCTTGTTCATGTCCACGTGTCATGTGTGTTAGTTCTTTGGCTACTCCTTTTCCTATACTGTACTTTACATCCCCATGGCTATTCTGTAACCACTTATTTGAACTTCTTAATCTCCTTATTTCTTACCCATTCTCCCACACCCACCTCTCATCTCTTCATCTTTAATCTTCGGCATTTTAATTATGATGTGTCTTGGAGTGGGCCTCTTTGTGTTCATCTTGTTTGGGACTCACTGTGCTTCCTGGACTTACATGTCTATTTCCTTTGCTAAATTAGGGAAGTTTTCTTTCATTGTTTTTTCAAATAGATTTCAGGTTTCTTGCTCTTAATCTCCTTCTGGCACCCCTGTGATGTGAATGTCAGATTGCTTCAAGTTGCCCCACAGCCTGCTTACACTCCTGTTTTTTTGGGCTCTCTTCTCTTCTTGTTCTGATTGGTTGTTTTTTGCTCCTTTATGCTCCAAATCATTGATTTGATTCTTGGCTTCATCCAGTCTACTGTTGTTTCCTTATAAATTGTTCTTCATTTCAATTAGTGTATCCTTGGTTTCTGACTGGATCTTTTTTATGCTGCTGAGGTCCTCACTAAGTTCCTTGAGCATCCTCATAACCAGTGCTTTGAACTCTGCATCTGATAGATTGCTTATCTCCATCTCTTTTAGCTCTTTTTCTGGAGTTTTGATCTGTTCTGTCATTTGGGCCGTGTTTCTTTGTCTCTTGTTTTGGCAGCCTCCCTGCATTTGTTTCTATGAGCTGCTTTGTCTCCATGTCTTGGTAGTGTGGTCTAATGCAGTAAGTGTTCTGTGGGCTCCAGTGGCACAGCCTCCCCATCACCCAAGCTGGGTACTCGAGATGTGCCCTTTGTGTGGGCTGAGTACACCCTCCTCTTGTAATTGAGTCTTGGTTGCTGTTGAGAGATCAGTGGGAGGGATTTACCCAGGCCAGTGAGCTGCAAGGGCTGGCTGTGACCGCTGACCACCAACCTCCGCCCTCTGTGGAGGATCGGTTGTGCAGGGGCAGGGGGGTGGTGCTCTTATGTGGCCTATAGCTGTCCACTGGGTGTGCCAGCCCCTGGGATTTCCTGGGTGGTGCACACCAAGGTCAGCCCCCACCTGTGTTTTGCCCAGGCCACTCTTCCTGAGTTATAAAGCAACCCGAGCTGCTACTTGTGCTGGGCTTGGAGATTTCCAGGTGAAGCCAAACTGTGAATCTAAGCTGCTAGTTCCATGCCTGGGGCTAGCTGAGGCCAGCAGCTGCTTATTTGAGAGGATTTAGGAAGTTGTGAAGCGTGAGCCAAGATCATTCATATGGAAAAGATCTGAGTGGGCCCGTAAATTTGGCGAGGTGGAGCCTCTAGGGATCTGCAAGGCAGGTCAAACAGTGTTAGCCAGGATGATGGAATCTTAGATATGACACAATCTGCTGGTTCTGTGAGGGGAGGAGCCAGAAAAGGGACAATGGCCTCCACTCGCCTTGATGCCAGACACTTCAGTTCTTTCCTGTGTGCCACTGGTGCCCTTCAAGCTCCGCCCCATGCTGGAGCCCTGAGGGAGTGCGTCTGAGTAGGTGAGTCCCTGTGTGGGTTTTTTGGGAGGAAATGCTTGGAGCTCCAGGGGTTTCTGCTACCGACTCAATCCCTGCTACTTTTTGTAGTCAAAAGTCGGGGGGACTTAACTTCCTGGCACTGGAACCCTGGGCTGAGGGGCCTGGTGTGGGGCTGGGACTCCTGCTCCTGAGATACCCCTCCCGAATTTTTATCCACCACACGTAGGTGAGGGACCAGCCCATTTCACATCTAGCTCAGCGGTGACTGGTCCTTAGAAGAAAGAAGCACTTCCACGGAAGGCAGGGAAATAGATGGCTTGTTCGTGGGACTAGCGGCACAAGTGAGATAGAAGAAGGGAAAGGATAAGACAAGGAGGGAGCAGGACCTAGCTGACAAACTCAGGCTGTTTTCATATTTGTGTCTATGGCCAGCTCTGCTTGCTGACAGTGCAAACAGCAGACAATACCCAATTAAATTTTTCCTTCCGCGGAGAGTAATTGTGAAAAGTCCAGGGAACACAGCAAGTGCTTGTTGTGCAATTTTTTTTTTTTTTTGGTCTGAAGTATTTACTTATTTATTTAATTTTAATTTTAATTTTTTAAAAGTTTAAATGCATTTTATTTTTAGACAACCTACGTGGCATGTTTTTCTTAAAAAACAATGCTTCCACTCCATATAAATCAAGGTAAAAATAAATGAAGAGCTCAAGATAAACACCCTTTTTTAATTGTCATTCTATTACAGGTGCCTCAATGTTTTGCCCCTTTGCCCTCCCCCATCCCATGCCCCACTCCTGTAGTCAATCGCCACACTGCTGTCCATGCCCCTGGGTCACTCATACATGTTCTTTGACTAGTCCCTTCCCCTTCTTTCCACCGTTATCTCCCCGCCCCTCCCCTCCCCTCTGGTCACTGTCAGTCTATTCTATATTTCCATGCCTGTGGTTCTATTTTGTTTATTATTTTGTTCATTAGATTCCTTTTATAGGTGAGATCATATGGTATTTGCCTCTCACTGCCTGGCTTATTTCACTTAGCATAATGCTCTCCAGTTCCATCCATGTTGTCATGAAGGGTAGGAGTTCTTCCTTTCTTTCTGCTGCATAGTATTTCATTGTGTAAATGTACCACAGTTTTTTGATCCATTCATTTATTGATGGGCACTTAGGCTGGTTTTAGCAATGGGCTATTATATATAGCACTGCTATGAGCATAGGGGAGAACATATTTGCCAAAATTTGTTTTGACTAGACCAACAAGGCGATTTCTTTGGAATAGCTGCTGGGACATACAGCTGTGTTCTTCAGAATCCTTGTTTAACCCACATCCATGAAAAAGGGGTTGCTAAGTAAATTAACAGGGTAAGCAACAGAAGTGTTATGCTGATTGAGAGTAAGACCTTCAGCTAAAATATTTGCATTCAAACAATGGAAACACTAATTATAAATACCTTATCAGTTAAAGATCTTTCACAGTTTGCTTTCCTGTGACAGTGGTTTCATTGGTTTGTCCTGGAATGTTTTGAAACCCAGTTTCTTTTAGAAAAGCTTTCTTCCTTAAAACTTCCACTTAAGTTAAAAGACTTTCCCCCCCTTGCAAGTATGGTGAGTTACAGAGGTTTTACTATATTAAAAAACCTTGAATCTAAGTTGTCAACAAGGTTCAGAGTATCAATATGGTGGAGAAGGAGGGAAGAAGGGAGGCTAAGGCAGGAGGGGATGAAGGAAGGAGGTCAGCAAAAGGGAGCTCCAAGTGGGGAAGAAAGAAAGTGGAGAGAGGAGGGGGAAAATTAGAAAAAATGTTAAGCGGAAAGAAAATGGGAAAAAGAGAAGAAAGGAAGACAGGGTAGGCCTAGCTGAAAGGGAGCAGAGGCAGTGTGTGTGGGTTTGTTGAAAATGATTGGCTTATAATATTTATTAATCATATAGGGGTTAAGTCGAAATAGAATTAGAGGCGAACTCAGCAGGAAAAAAATCTTTCACACTCGGCTCTCTGTTTACTATTGTGGGAAGCATCGGAATGGTATTGTAAGACAGGCATTTGCATAAAGGCTAACCCTTTGCTTTGTCCTTCCCAGCTACGTGGGTTAACTATCTCTACTTACACCTAGGGCTCTGGCACACATCTCTGTTAATCAGGCTTCCTGTGCTCAAGGTCATTAGTACTGGCTGATTTTGAATGTAAAGGAAATAATTTCACCTTGGATAAAGGACAAAAGGTACACGTTTAGGTAGGATCTGTCTCTCCTTATGTCATTCCCTCATTCTGCTTCTCTTCTCTCTTTCTCTCTCTCTCTCTCTCTCTCTCTCTCTCTCTCATACACACACACACACACACACACACAGAGGATTCAGAGGCGGAGCTGCTCTAGGAGAGTGATGTGCTTGGTGGGAGTAGGGGTATCCTTGTCCTTCTGCAGTTTATACACGTTATGAAAAAAATCTCTCATAGACTCAAACAGGAACATTGCATGTTCCTTAGCTTCGGCCATATCTGTGCACTTCTAGGTAGTTATAACATACATACCAGACATTGTTTTCTTCTTAAAGTAGCTGTGGTTTGAGAGTTAATGGCAAATTTCACGTTACTATCTTTTTTCCAGCCTGGTTCTATCTGGGATGAGTGGTTCCCCAGAGATAAGGACTAGGCGGAGCCTGAGTTTTCACTGCTCACTGAGATGGGTTGAGTTCCAGGTGAAATCTCTACTCTTGAAGAGGTCATTTGGAAGCAGAAAATTAATGACAACCTCCCCTATTTTTCTTGATAATTCCGAGAGACCAGACTTTTTGGTGGCCGGGGGGCTGTAAGTGACTCTCTTAAGTTTACCGTGCATTCTGCACTCGTTGAATAGTGCCTGGGTCCAGAGATCCACTAAGCTATGGATGCTTATTTTCTCCCCTCACTTTCCTGTCAAATATTTTCCCTGAAGCTGGTTTTATTATAATTTAAAAAATACCATCTGTCTAAGAGCGTTCCCTTTTCTTTCGACAGATTTGTATCTATTGAACTTCTCTAGGTGCAGAGAGTAGCCACTGTACAGCTTCTATCCAAAGTCACCTTTTTTCACATTATTGTAGCACAACTCTTGGTGGAGTTTGTCGCTATTAACCTTGGGCTTGTGTTGTGGTGATTAAGCTCCTTTATTGGTTTATCCAGCGTGGCACCAGCATAATTTAAATCACATCCTCATCGGTGTGCTTTCACTCCTGTATCTTCAGCACAAATTCTGAGGGTTTTTTCCCCCTCATAGTACCTTAGAGATCTGTCCTTGGGTCCTTTGTATTTGGGACCTGTATGTCTTTCTGCCTGCGGCATTCTTCTCTACTTGTGTGTTACATGCCCTCCAGTGACCTCTGCACTATTGTGTTGGTTCTAGCCAGTGCTCACATTAGCTTCAGAGGTATTGTTTAAATGCTTTTTCAGCTATCGACCTTTTTGATTGTGATGTCTTGGAAATGAAACACAGGAAAATGTGGCAGTCTTCTGGGTGATTACTTTTATTCGAATTTTCCTTAGTTATTTCCTATAAAGACTTCCCCTTGCTTTTTTAAAAAACAATGTACTTTGTGTCCTCCTAATAATTTTAATTATTCCTATATCTTTTATTCTCAGCTTTCCCCAAATTTTCAACTCACATATAAGATGTGGTTTTTTGGGGGGGGTTATGTTTTTATATTTCTTTTTTATAAAGAGAAAAAGCACATACTAAAGCTTTTGTTTTGTCTTCTTGCTCTGCCCTTTCATTATTCTAATTTTAGGAGTCAGAATATTTGTAGCCCACTGACTGATAGACAGACCCATTTCTCTTCATGCTTTAAACAAAGCAAAATTAATGCCACAGATATTTGTGGATGGATTACTATTCAGAGGTGTTAAATGTAGAGGGTCAGTTATAATCATTCACTCATCAAAAAATTTTTAAGAGTACCTTTTATATCCCTAACATTTGCTGTGGAAAATACTACAAAATTCATAACAAGGCTTCCCTGTGTGTATCTGCATTGTAGGAAGAAGAGGCTCACCAGCCAATGTCTGGGGACCATCACACCTAGTGCATTAACATGATAAAGTAGGCTTTCTTTGGTGCCTGAAGAAAGCCACTGCCACCTCCCAGGTGAATTTTATGGTCAGCAGGGGAGAAGTTGTCTTCACGACCATTACTCAGGAAAGGTGATTTATCAAGGTGCTTACCAGGGGTAGGCAAAATGGGCCCTGTAGTCCTATCATGCTTCAAAAAGTCTCTTTGAAAGCATTTGATGGCAACATTGGCAACAGATTATAGTACTTGTCTGATAAGATATTTAGTATCTGTAAATAAGTTACAGCATCTGTCAACGGAAGACATGAAATCTAGTTGTTTAAGATCTTTACTTTCAGAAGATACGATATGAGATTCTGTTACTGTGGAGGGAGGTTGATATCTCATCACACTGTACTAGCTGCTGGCAGTATCATGGTGGGCAGAATTCTATGGAATAGATTGTAAAATTATAAAATAAAATTAAATTGCTGTTGCACCTTTAAGTGATACATGAACTCTTGGACAATATTAAATTGCTGGCTGCCAAATCCTGGGGCCTTTACTAAGTTATTTTTCTCCTTATTGAATGTCATGGGAACATCTGCCAATATGGAATGTTTTAAAGTTTTCCCCTCTTTTGATTCTTCTGTCTCTCTCACCCTTCTTCCTGTCCTCGTTTCAGTAATTCTCACAGGCACTGAATGGAAACCCTGCCCAGGGTTTTGTACTACCTCCTCTTTTCTCTTTCTGTTTTAATCTGGATTCTCCTTTGATCATCAAAATTCTGGAAACGAATTTCTTAAAACGCATCTTATTTTCTTCCTTTAATTTCAGTGCTTACTGCCATTACCGTGGATGACGGCGTTCTCCCCGCTGGCTGTTTTGCTTCATATTTTTCCACGCAGACCAAAAGGCAACATCTTGTCAAACAAGGCTTCAGAGAAAATTACCCTGGTTACTTTACTCTCTTGTTTAAGAGTCTTTCTATAGTCTTTATTACCCACACATTGAAGTACTGCTTTCAAGTACCCTCTGAAGGTGTCCCTTTCGTTCCATCCCTATCTCTCCATGTTCTCATTACTGTCCCATGTATACCCTGTACTACGCTTGCCCTTAGCACATGTTATGACAACTCTGCCTCTGGCCTAAAGAGGCAGTAATACATTCTCTTTATTCTCTTTATAAACTTATTCTCTATTTAAGCTTCATATTCACCCATATAAATAAAGAGGCTATCACATTGTACCTCTTCCTTGACATTACCCTGATCACTGTAAACTCTTTCTTTCTCTCTTTCTAAATTTTCATTTGAGGATATACTCATCGATTTTAGAGAGAGGGGAAAGGAAAGGGGGAGAGAGAAAGAGAGAGAGACAGAGAGAGAGACATCAAAGTGAGAGAGAAACATTGACTGGTCGCCTCTCATACGCGCCCTGACGGACCTAAACCCACAACCCAGGCACGTGCCCTGACGAAGAATTGAACTGGTGAACTTTTGCCTTGTGGGACAATGCTGCAGTCAGCTCAGCCACACTGGGGCCAGGGTTCTAAGCCTTTTCTTGTGGAAATTCTGAGAGTTTTTTAATATGTGAGATTAAAAGTATAAAGTAAAGGCAGAGTAAAGGATTTTTTGTAGAGAAGGACTTTGCCCTGTTTGTGACAATGATTGGATGGCAAATTCATCTCCTTATTTCGAATCTCTTAAGACAATCCAATAGTTGATGGTAATTGATTTATATAATCTCTGTGATTTTAGAGTTCTATTTGGGAGTTTCCTGTCAATTCTGCTTAATTGCAATTCTACTGAATATGCAGCCTATGCGATCATGACCCATTAAGGCAGGACCAGCTGCTTAATTTGTGGGGCCCAGTACAAAATGAAAATGCAAAGGCCCTTGTGAAAAATGTATTAAGAATTTTAAGACAGTCACGGCAGAGCAACGAACCAAGGACAGGGTCCTGGGGTGCACAGCTTGCACACCGGTGAGGCTGGCCCTCTGTCAGGCCTGCGCGCATTTGACTAGTTCAGTCCTCATCAGTAGAATTTATGTTTCTCATGGTTAGGGGCTTGAAGTCAAGGCACACAGTAAGTGTATTTATTTTACTGAGTTCCTGAACCCATAACTTTGGACTACTGAGCCACCGTATGATAAGAAAATTTCAAATGTCGTAAGTGGATTGTGAGAGATCCTCAGGTCTTCGAGGGCAGGGGTCGAGGTGACTACATCTTTGAAATTCCAGTAGCAAGGTCAACACTTCACACAAAATAGACATTTGTGGAGGGGCAATAACCTGTGTTTCTGGACTCCACGCCAGTGTACTAGAGGCTAATGGGGGGAATTACTTTGAAATATTGAGTGGCTATTAAGGTCTTTTGCCTGAAAGGAGCCATAACAACTGAGGAGAAGGTTTGGGGAGATTAGCTGGATACCCAGATGCATTTTCCAGGTGCTGCCCAGTGGGCAGAGCAGTGGCAGTATTTGGACCTGGTGGTCAGGGACAGCTGAGGGGTGGGGAGGTACACTCAGGGCACAACTGGGTAGGTATTGTGCCCTGAGGTGACTGCTAGAAGAGAGGTGGGATTCAGGAATGGAGGCCAGGGACTTGGATGAGCTGAGGTGCTGAGTGATCCTGAAAGGACAAGGTGGGAGGTCCTGTGACAACAAAATCATGCTGTCATAGTTTTATTTATGGATGAGGACTGTGAAGTGTAAGTATGAGGAGCAGAGATAGGATGAACTCACTTGCTTCAAAGAATACCTTATATGGGGAGGGTGTTTTGATTCATGTTAACCCATCCCAGAACCCCCTTGTTATCATCAGAGACGTGTCTCCCCATTTTATTTTTATTTATTTATTTATTTTTAGATAGAGGGAAGGGAGAGAAAGAGAGGGAGAAAAACATCAATGTGTGGTTGCCTCTTGCGCGCCCCCTCCTGGGGACCTGGCCCTCAACCCAGGCATGTGCCCTGACTGGGAATCAAACCAGCGACCCTTTGGTTCACAGGCCAGTTCTCAATCCAGTGAGCCACACCAGTCAGAGCTCCCCATTTTAATCTATACAGATGTAAGAAGCATTTCTCTAGCACCAAGTTTCAATAGAATCAGAAAACCTACTCAGCCTCGTGGATTACTGGAAGTCCAGGTCTCCATCGGTACATTTTGTTCCCAAGGAGATCGTGAGAGAACGCATTCCTGGAGGCGATGCGTGTTCTTTGCTGAATAGCGGTGCTATTCCTCCTGCCGCTATTTCTTCCGTGGTCATTAATACAACTGATGCTGCTTCCACTGCAATTTTCACTCCGTGGCTGCCACCGCTGCCATCTGTGTGGTCATCACCACCACCTTCATGCCTGGCTTCTGAGTCCTTCACCACCTGGGGCCCTTGTACCCTGCCAGCTGTGCCTGAGATGCTGCAAATGGTTTTGCGTACAACTGGGCCTGGGTGGCCTGGATGACGACCTGCTGCTTTGTCCTAACCTGGCTGGGACTACTGTTTGCTGTATTTTACCGTCTTGAGCAGCTGGAATTGTTAGAGTCTGAGAAGCTCTAGGTATGCTTTTTTTTTCTCTTTTAAACAGTCCTTATTGTTTTTAAAATTCCTGGTACCTCATTGGCCAGGGAATGAGGATGTTCATCTTCTGCCTCTCTGTCTCCTGGCCGCATGGTGGGAAGTTCCTCTTGAACCTCTGCACTTGGCCATTCACCTGTCGGAGTCCGTCTGCCTCAAAATCCCAACACAGAAGTAGGGATGACCATGTACATGGCAATGGTAGTGGCAATAAAAGTGGAAATTGCAGTGGCTTCATGGGCAGATTTAGACAGCCTTATTTTGGTTTTTTTTCTACGCAGGAAATTTAGAAGAGTCACTGGCAAAATTAACTCAGCAGGGAGCTGTGAGGCTAACCTCGAAGACAGGTCTGAATGAATTTGAACAATGCTGTCATCTTATTTCCAGGACAATTTAGAGGCTCTGTGGGTGATCTGTGGTCTGAAATCTATGGTTGCAGACAGTAGCCAATTACACCAAATGCCCCATATCACAAACAGAGGAGGAAATAGTTGTGGAACTTTACCTGGGGAGGGATCTATAGTTCAGTCTCCTAGGACTGGTGCTGGAGAATGTCCTGGTGATTCTGAGCACTCCTCCAAAACTTTTTTTTGAGAAAGTCATAATCATTGGAACCTTTTATTATGTTGACCTACTTACAGGATCAGCTTGAGCAAATTGATTTTCCTCTCTTCAAAGCATAGATTAAAAAATTTCCTCATGTTCTTATACAGTCAGCTCTTGCAATTACACAACACTCATCCACGTTTATCTTCCTTAGTACAATGGAAGCTTCCTGAAGGCATGGATTATATCTTTTTCACCATTGCATTCCTAGTATTCAGTAGAGTCTCCGATAAGCAGGGGCTCGGTAATATTTGTTGAGTGGGTAAGTAAGTGAATTATAGTAACCCAGCAATGCCTTGGGTTCAGACATGATGGGACATGTCTACCTCATTCACTCTATGGAAAGAAAAACCTCTTGGGAGTGACCTTAATTCAAGGAAAGAACATCAAGACATAAGCTTCCCTAAAAGTGTCTTAGAAGAGGAAGGGCTTTGATGATGGTGAGTGTTACATTCAGGTTATGCCCTGATGCAGTTTCCTTGGGCTGAGCTCCGGGGTCTGGCAGCTTCAGTTAAAATTGAGTGAAAACTGAAGGAACTGGATTGTTTGTTTTTTTGGTATTGAGTTTTGTAAGTTCTTTATAAATTTTGGATATTAATCCCTTATCAGGTTATTGGCAAATATGTTCTCCCATTTGATGGGTTGTCTTTTCATTTTGTTGATGGTTTCCTTTGCTGTGCAAAAACTTTTTAGTTTGATGTAGTCCCATTTGTTTATTTTTCCTTTTGTTTCCCTTGACTTAAGAGATATACCTATGAGCAATGTCCAAGATTTTATTACCTATGTTTTCTTCTAGAATATTTATGGTTTCGGGTCTAATATTTAAATCTTTAATCTATTTCGAATTTATTTTCGTATGTGGTGTAAGAAGATGGTCTAGTTTCATTTTTCTGCACATATCTGTTTAAAGACCTGAGTAGACACTTCTCCGAAGAGGACATACAGATGGCCAATACACATATGAAAGGATGCTCAATGTCACTAATCATCCAAAAAAATGCAAATTAAAACCACAATGAGATATCACCTCACATCGGACAGAATGGCTATCATCAATAAATCAACAAACAACTAGTGCTGGTGAGGGTATGGAGAAAGGGGAACCCTTTGCCACTGATAGTGGGAATGTAGATTTGTGCAGCTCCTGTGGAAAACAGTATGGAGATACCTCAAAAAAATTAAAAATGGATCTGTCTTGACCCAGTGATCCCACCTCTGGGAATTTATCCAAAGAAATCCTTTATACTAATTCAAAAGAACATAAGCACCACTATGTTCATTGCAGCACTATTTATAATCGTCAAGATATGGAAGCAGCCCAAGCATCCACTCGTCTATAAATGAGTGGATAAAACAACTATGGGACGTTTACACAATGGAATACTTCTCGGCTGTAAAAAAAAAAAGTGGAAAATTTTACCCTTTGCGACAGCATGGATGGACCTGGAGAACATTATGCTAAGTGAAATAAGCCAGTCAGAGAAAGACAAATGCCACATGATTTCACTCACGTGTGGAGTCTAATGGACAAACTGAACTAACAAGCAAAACAGAGACAGACTCACGGACAGAGAGCAGGATGACAACTATGGTGGGGTTTGGGGGTGGAGGGATCAAGGAAAAAGGAAAAAGGACTCATGGACATGGACAACAGTGTGGTGATTGCAGTGGGAGCGAGGGAGGTATAAGGGGACTAAGTGGCAATGGAAAAAATACAATTAAAAAGAATTGTTTAAAAAAAAAACCCCTAAAGGAACTAAAAATCAAATATGGGCTGCATTCACGTCAGTAGCTTTTACAATGATGGCAGGTAGCACTGAAGTCCCTGTGGGGGGTGTCAGAGGGCACTCCTGTGACACAGGGTGGTTAGTTAGCAGGCTCATACTGTCAACACCTGGTGCGGGCAGCATCTGCTTGGGTGTCAAGGGCATCGACAGTGGCGACACTGCCTTTAGTGAGCAGAGCAGCAGAGGCGCCTCTGATAACATGACTCTGGGGCAGGCAGTGCGATTTAAGAGGAGAGGAAATGGAAGATTCCCCATCCGCTGCCATGAAATACCCATTTGGTACCACAGGGTTTGCTCAGAAATGTTAGTGGAGAATTTGAGGGGGTCTGAGTACTAGGCAGCTTAGCTCTGGGCAGGCGAAATTGTGATTTTTGAATGGCTATTCTCCTCTCCACCTATCGCTTTCCCCTCTGCCCCTTTCTCCTGTATTGGTATGTCCTGGAAAGCATGAATTAATAAAGAGGAACTGATTGGTGAGGGATGGAGTTGTCTCCATTTGCAGTTTCAGCACGGGGAGCTTTGCACCCCAGTTCTGGGATCTGCTATGCTTCTAGACCAGCAAGCCTAATGTTCTCCCTCACTCCAGAAAAACACTGCCTTTACTGGAAAAAAAAATCCCTGGTTTATCATAACTAGTAAAAGAAGTTCTCCTGCAAACTTCCCTTGTTTACTTGGAGAAAAATTGAACAGCTTTTGGGATTAGCCTCGAGATACTTTAGCACAAAGCATATAATCTTGGGACTCCACATTCTAGCTGGCCATCATTTCTAGTAGTAACCATTCCACAGTCTCACATCCCCAGCTTCTCTTCTGCATGAATTTTTTGGTGGTGTTCATTTGGGTTTTAATATGTAGAGAACTCATTCCCCCCACAACTTAGAATCTCATTTAGTTGATATCGGTCACATCTTCCACACTCCCTATTTTTTTTTTCACATGAATGCAATTCCTTTACAAGTTTTGATTTTATATTCCTAGAGCCCAGTGTTTAGCCCCATGCACGCCCAGTTTCATTCTCATCAACTCCGGTGTACTCTCAGCCCGCAAAGCTGGCTGGCTTATCCCAGCAGACCTTTTACTCAGGCACGGGACCTGAAAAAGTCTATAAATTTTCCCACCCCGAGGAATTGGTCAGGTGTGCTGTATTCACCAGGCTTGTCAAACCCTGTCAGAGGTAGTAAATCAGAAAGCGTAGACATATTTGACTTTAAGTTTCAAATGGCAAAGAGCTGCCTATTCTCTGATCCTGTCAGCTATGAATGTTTCCAGAAACAAAAAAGAATTTTATCTTGAAATTTGTCATGGCAAAGAGAATAAACACACTCGCTGTCACCTGAAATATCCCCATCCCCTATTTTCAGGAGAGTTGACATGATCTGCCTACAAGTGACTTAAAATTTAAAGAATAAATGACCTGTTCAATGTCTTGTGTTTCTCCTTCATGATTTTTTCCCATCAGACAATGAAGACAATGGAGCCAATGACTGAAGAGGAGCAACATCGTTAATGATTATTTGCTGTATTGATGCTCTAGGTCACTGATTAAAAATGAGTCCTTCTTCTTTTATCCCCTCTCGATATCACCCCCTTTGGATCTGCAGCAGGCAGGATTAGAATGCTGTGACAGGGAGGTTTGGAAGCCCAGACAGAGTGAAAGCCTTCTGTTCTGTCACCCATCATCTTATGGTCTAAGGAACAGGCTAGACTTGACTATGGCTGCTTTTTGTACAATACTTCATTTTCCACCTGTTCCAAATTAAGCACAGATTCACATCAGAAAGGGGTGTGTGTGTGTGTAATTATCAAATTGTGTTCTTGGAATTTTATAAGGTGGTTACTCATAGAAATTACAGGGATTTCTAATGAAGTTGCTGGTTGGGGAACCGTGTATGCTTGGTGACTAGAAGGTTGCTTTCAGCGTTGAAGCTGGATCAGGTGCGTGTTGAGGTTAGGATGAGCCAGATGCTAAAGTGGCTCTCTGACCGGTCTGTCAAAAATTAGCCGAAGTAAAAATCTAAAATGAACCGAATACAAAGTAGAGGGTTTTCTGTTATCAGAGGCTGGCTCTATGCTTCTGTCATCTAAGGATGACATGTATGCACCGTAGATGGGAGGAATGTAGATAAATAGCTGAGGTGTCAGACTTGAGGAGGGATGGGAAAGCCTGCAGGTCAGAGTTTCTAAAATTGGCTTCTGATTTTCCTTCTAATGATATATTCTTCTAGTTATGCATACGAGTGAGCAAAACTAGCTGCTTAACAAGTAACTTCCAAATGTATAAGCTCAGATATGATAGATGTTTATTTCTGCTCCAGAGTGGCTGACACTGATTGGCGGGTTATGCTCTCCTAAGCCACGACTTGGGACCCAGGCACTTTCTAGAGATGGGGCCCAGGTAATAAACTGTAGCTTGAAAAGTGCCATGGATGATTTTGGTTTTCAAGTCCACTTGCCTAAGCACAATACATGTCCAGGGAAGAGTATTTTAGGTAAGAGCTCTTGAAACTGGTTTTTGACTATGAGTTTGAATTTTTGTAATACTTTTATTCTAAGTCACTTCTCCAATTTAGCCTCTACAGTGGGAATACAAAGCACAGTGTCTCTTGCCTTCAAAAATGCTGATCGCCCACCTCCAACACTATATGTACCTCAGGACTCTGAACATATTCTCAGATCTTCACAGCTTTTTCTGAGGGTGGTGTTAGTTTTATAATTTACCTTCTTGCCAGAGAAACAGGCAGGATTTAGGCTTAACTGTTTTATAACTGGTCATTGTTTTAATGTTCTGTTTCACCTGAATAAAATAATTATATTTTTTAAAACCCTTACTGAGTTACTATTATTCTTTGATTCCACAGAAAACAATTATTTATGGATTGAATCATATGATCTCTCTATATGTCAAAGACTTTTCAGATTGACTCAGAGTATCTGGGTTACAAAAATAGTTCTACAGTCAAATTAGGCAGGGATAATCTTTTGCTAGGGAAAATTCTTACTTTGTTTTAATTTTTTGAGCATTTTAATTTTTTTCCTTAAGTTAAAAATTTTAATTGCAATTGACATACAATATTATATTAGTTTCAGATATATTATAGGAAGTTTACTTTAAATGTAGTAAAATAGGGCTGTATCTTGCCCCACATATTTAAGTTTATTCCTGAATAATTTCAGGTGAAATGGACATATGCCTTTCTGCAAACAGGAATCCAGGTGTTTCCTGTGCTAATGACCTGGGCTGCCTTTCACATTGAGGTAGCAGTCTCAAGGATTAGCTTAACCTGGTCAGGAAGAGCATCTAATATTAATTATTTCAAAGCCAAAATTAATATTTTAGACAGATACTTTGGCATAGAAATAGATTATCCTTTATAATATTATGCAACAAATGATTTCATTTGGTTAACTATGCCTCCATTTTTTATTAATATCTTGTGAGACACTGGAATTCCACACTGACCAAAATTGTTTTGTCTGGCAGGTCATGGTTCCATGATTGGGGAGGTGATAACTTCGGTTTTCAAAATCTTCTAGGCCACTTCCATTTGATCACATTTTATGCAGTGATACTCAGTTCTATACATTGGCACGTTTGACCAGCAATGGAGCTTATCTGAGAAAAAGCTTCAACTGCACTTGTGGGCACCTCCATGGCCTTTTGGGTCTGCAACTAGTCAAGACTCTGTACGTCAGGCCCAGCAAGGGTCCTAGCAAAGCAGCACCTTCGCTGCATAGGTGCCAGCTGTCCAAAACCGATGGATGGCCTTTGAATCAACACAGCATAGTTGCCCTTCAGGAACATTCCTTTCCACCGTTCTTATTGTCTAATACGAACTCTTCTCAAAACCCTGCTGGGAAAATTGATCTTTGAGAGCAATAGTAAGGGATAAGTTAGGCGGTCATACTTCAAGCTTCTCTGAAATTTATCTGTGTATTAAAACAAGTCATCAAAATGCTACATATCTAGGTTTTATCAAGATACCCTGCCCTTTTAAAAGAAATTTGGATTTCTTTTAAAAAACAAAAATTTTACTTTTCATTTTTTGCTCTGACAAAGGTTATCAAGAAATAATCATAGGTAGAAGTTCTTTGCAATAGGTTTTGTTAAATGACTTTTGAGAATGTGCCCATTGCATTGCTCAGTTTCATACAGGTATCCTTGTGACAAAGCCTTCTCAGGAACTGATGAAGAGCTATTCACTATTCTACCAAACTATAACTCCATTAAGTGTATTTTTATAAAATGTTTACTTTGGCTTCTAGGAGTTCTTCTAGGAGTTTTTAGTTCTTCTAGGAGTTTTTAGTTCTTCTAGGAGCTATTCACTATTCTACCAAACTATAACTCCATTAAGTGTATTTTTATAAAATGTTTACTTTGGCTTCTAGGAATTCTTAGAGCTTTCTGTAGTCAAGCTCTTCATTGTTATATTGTTTCTCTCTTTTATTTAAATTTGAGTATAGTTGGCATTTAATAGTGTATTAGTTTCACGGGTACAATATAGTGATTCGGCATTTAGATACCTTACTATATAATGACCCCACTAACTCTAGTACCCACTTGTCACCGTGCAAACTTACTACAATATTATTGACTATACTCCCCTTCACCTTTTTACCCGCCCTCAACCCCCTCCCTTCTGGTAACCGTTTTTTGACCTCTGTTTCTGTAAGTCTGTGTTTGTTTTGTATTTTTTTTTCTTAGATTCCACAGATAAGTGAAACCATAGAGTATTTGTCTTTCTTTGTCTGATTATGCATTTTTCCATTTTTGACTTACTATATTTTGCTCTTATGTTATTTATTAATTCAAATATTAAACTTGGTAACTTTTTTGTTTTTACATTATTTATTACTCATTAATTCAACAAATGATTTTTAAATTCCTGCTGTGTACCAGGAGCAGCACGGGGCTTGTGGGGGTGAAGTGGGGTGAGACATTCCATGTGCATTACCACTTAAAGAATTTTCAGTTCTTTTATGGTGAACTACCTCAAAATATTTTGGTAGAATTTATGTGTACATGTACCCCATCTCTTTCTGTTACAGTGACACTTCCAGCTTTCACCCTCTCCTGCAAAAAAATCCCTCCAGTTAGATCTTAAAGTCTGCAAAGCACGTCTGATGATTGCTTCTAGGCGTGTACTCTAAAATCCTGGTGTCTTCTGTCGCTTTTCCTTCTCTGGCCTCTTTTTCATACCACTCTCAGAGCCTGTTGAAGACATCTCTCTTCTGCCATTGCTCTCCCTTCCTGCTGTTCTTGCTTCCTGTTCTTGGCTGCCCGCCTCTCCAAGCTATCCTGCACCAAGTCCACCTTCAACAACAGTGGCCTGTCAACATGGGTGGAATCTCTTTCCCGCTCTTCCCCGCCTCTTCACCTCATTCTGTCATGATAAACTCCAAAATGTTACCTCGCATCCAAGGTTGTTTAGAGATATCATTCAAGGTGAGAGAACCACATCTTTAGTTTTTCTGTGCAGTTCACTTTCTGGGACTCTGAATTGAGCTCTTGCTTCTGACTATCCAAGTCCCGTGGACACCTAGTCTCTCCTAGGTTCGTATTTTCTGTACTGTGTTCACTACAATGAATTAATTGCATTACATGAGTATAAGGTGATGTGGGATTTAGAACCTTTCCTCCACTTTAGTCAAAAATCTTTCTATTGGATTTATCCCCATTGGTCAACACTTCTAAGAGTTTGCATGATGACATTTTCTATCACAGTCAATGAAATCATATAGGAAAATTAATGGTTTAGTAACTCATAGGAAAAAACAAACAAACAAACAAAAAAACATGGTTACCTTTCCAAAGCTCTTATTCCATTTTTTTTTTCAGATCAAGAAGGCAACCCTTAATTTTTATTGATGAATTGGCTTTTGCTGAATCTATGTTTTTCTCTCCGATAATTATGACAACACAACAAAAGGCAGCTAATACACTCTGTTTCCAATACACAGTCGACAGAACAATATATTGCATGCAAGGAAGTTGAGAGGGCTTGTGATATTAGCATTTTAGTGCAGGGAATTAAGCATTATGCCAGAGAAGGGAGAAACATTCAACTACCATAAGTAGTGAAGGAAAAGTCTTGTTTTATAATAAGAGGTAAAGGCATTTCAAATGATCTTTTGACTTTCTTTCTGACAATCTGCTTGGAGCTTCCAGGAGACTTGCCAGAAGCATTTTGCTAAGTTATTTATTAATTTAGGGTCGCAAGTGTCACTAGACTCTGAATTTTGTAACCAGATCAGAGTACTTACTGATGATTGGGAGCGAAATAGGCTGAGAGGCAGATGTGTCTTAGACATGTAAGAAATCATCACGAACCATGCATGTCACAGCTCTTTCCAGGATCCCAAGTACTGCTCGATTTTGGAAACACCAAAGGGACTTGATGCTACCTTTATCAGTCAGGGCAGCAGGCCCACTTTGAGTTAATGAGATAAGAGATTTCGTCAACAGGCACCAGACCATGCACACTTGTCGGGGGACTGGGAAGTGAAGGCCTACAAGGTAGGATCAGAAAAGGAGTCACCAGTCCACCTGATAGATCTGTATGAGTGGACAAACTATAGCTTTCTGAAATATCTGCAAAGCAAGCACAACCAGCTGCTGAAGTGAGACAGTGACGGGGCAGCTCCGGGAGTGACTCATGGGAAGCAGCTGCTTCTGTGTAATCACTGCTTCCGTGCAGTTAAATGCTAGGCGGCTAGTAGAGCCAACAATTGGGAGGACAAGCTGGATGTAGAGGAGAGGAGAGATAAGACTGTCAGGCACTCCTTTGTCTGCTCCTAACAATGTCTTACCACAAAGACTTCTGAAGATAGCAGCTCTCCTCTGCTTCTGTTTTCCAGTCTTGTGCACATTCTTCTTTAGGCCAATTCTAACTCAGAAACAGAGTAGGAAACACTGTGAAACCTAGTTCCCAACTGAATCAAGTTGACAGGACAAAATCCAGCAAACTCTTTCAATTGCAAAAAGTGCCTCAGCCCTCTTCAGAGGGTGGGCTGTAACCGAGAGGATGGAAGGAGTTCCAATATGCATTTCTGCAATACTCTAAGGACTACAAGATTGTGACTGATTCATACCTAGTTCATATACCTAGTTCATACCTAGTTCAATGTACCTAATTTATAATGATGATCATTAGCAGCTGGCCTAGTGCCTGGCTCAGAATAGTTGCATAAATATACATCGAATGAAAATAACTCGTTCTAAGTCAGAAGCTCTGAATTCACTTCTGCTTTTACCACTGCGTGGTCAGTTATCTGTCTGTTGACTCTCAGCTTCATACTTGCCCTTTTTCTGTATTGCACATGGCTGGAATTCGAAGTCATATTTCCTAGAGATCCTTGACTTAGCCTGTGGAGTAACTTGCATAAGGCTTTAAGATGGGAGAAAGAGAGAAGCTGTATTTTGTTTTTTCTCCTGTGTCTGGCTTTAGCAGTTGTAGGAGCAATGCAAACAGCTCTGTAATTAGCAGTGACAGCAACCAGTCCAGAAACTTCAGCAGAACTGCTGGTTTCTGATTTCTTATCAGGAGGCATGTCGGTTTCTGTAGTTTTGCTATGTCCTTTGGTTTTGGATAATAATACTTCCTTTTCTATTCCTCCAGCTCCAACGACAGTAGTGGTTTCCTGCTGTTGCTAATCATCTTCTCCCTTTTTCTACTTCAACCCTTCCAATACTTTGGTAACCAATTCTTTGCATTAAATCCCCTTCGACTGAGATAATGAATGTGGCTGGTGTTTGGATGGATACATAGTGATACAGCTTTCTACTGGCTTTGGAACTTTGAGTATTTGACTCTTAGTTACTTCAACTGAAAAATGATGGGGACGATTCTCATGCCACTTGAAAGATATAAGGCAATAATGTTTGTAAATGTTCCCTGAATATTATAAACTACTTTGCATGTATAAGTGGTTGTTAGATAACATCTAGTTTTTCTGGCGGGAAAGTGCTGTGGTGTTTGAATGCGTGGTCTCTGCCTGAGTTCATATTCACTAAAATTATTGATCAGCTGAGAGAGGTTGAGTGAATCATGTGCTTCTCCAAGACCAAGCTCCCTTAGGTAAAATGGAGTAATAGCACTTATTAGATAGGGGGTTTTAAATTAGACATCATAAATAAAGTGATTAACTCAGTGTCCGGTATCTAATAAGTGCCCAGTATTTTTATTGTCATTCTGTACATTTGGTGTTGGTAGTGGTGTAGTGCTCTATGGGAGAGAGATGTATGGTAGAAACAAGAGAGAATTAGTAATCAATCTGAACAAATCATAAAAAATAGTTTAACGTAAAAAGCAATTTACTCCTGTGATTTAATAGACAAAACAGAAGCAGAGGGGCTTGTATGGTTTTGAGAAAAGAAAAAAGTTAAAACCACTTCTTCAAATGTCAGAATATCAAAACATTTTGTTTACCTTTAGAAATAGTTAAAATTTGTTCATCATTAAGAATTTATTAAGTGTTCATTATAGATAAATTTAAAAATATACAAGCATAAAAATAAAAGAGTAAAATATTCTAACTCTGGTACCTGGATATATTATGCTAATATCTTATTATAGGTCTTTCTAATCTAGACCCTGTTTAGTGACAGATACACACACGAGACAAGTATATTTTTTCTAGCAACTCTTGTTTTGGGTATTGTGTGAAATATTTGCTTCTTTAAAAATAATTAGATAACTTCAGAAAAACGGCACAAGTGCCCACTGAAGTCATGCTCTGTGTCTAACCTACTATCATGCCTTCAAATCAGGACCCATATTTTTAACCACTTTATCCAAATAGAACTGAAAAAAAATGAACATCAATGTTGAAATTTGAACCTTGACGCTAAATCCCTTCTGAGGTAAAGGATAGCTAGCTTTCTAACCAAAGATTCCTACTTCCAGTGACAGCAGGAAACCGCTGCCCAGGCTTGGGCTGTATTTCTCAGTCCCTCTTCCTCTGAGGTAAAATCAACTATGTGACTGGTTCTTGCTAATTATAGACGTGTGTTGCTTTTGGGCTAATGTAATTGAGAAGATTGTTTGCTTTCTTTACTTTTTCTTTTCTGTCTGGACACTTGGGGATGGTGGAACCATAGATGGAAGATGACTAGATCCCTGAATCATTACATGGAGGAAAGATTTTGGCAGACCAATAAAACATGCATTAGACTGATAAAAGTAAGAAATACATTTCTATTGGATTAGGTCACTGAAATTAGCATTATCTTAATATACATCTCATGCCTTGAATGTTCTTTCTTCACCCTCCTCATTTTCCTCAGTTTCTCCCTTGTATTTGTTGATCTTTATATTTTCCACAGATCCTAGCACACAGTGCCTTGTATGTAGTAGGCACTTAATTGTTGTTAATTAAAATTAGACATGGTTCCTGGACTAATATAAATCCTTAAAATGAGCTTGAAGTAGTTTCAAGGTAGCATATGGAAAAATGCAGTATTTTTATGATGTAGTATAGACTGAATAGAAGAAAACTTTTATTATAACTAGAAAAGCATTTATATAATAATGGACTCAAATGAAAGCTTTATTTTCTATTTCTGGAGGCAGTTAAAATAGAAGATTCAAATTGATGGCTTTTTTTTTTTTTGTGACAGGGCAGGTCTTAAATAAAATTAAGATAGCTTTCTCTTCTTTTTTCATTATCTTCCTTATTGACGCTTTTCTTTCTCACATTTCTCCAAACTTTTTGTGTCCTTTTAAATGAGGAGAACATTAGGAGCTCTCTTTAATTAATCCAAGTGCACTTGACAACCTTCTTTCCAAGAGCCTGATTTGACAAGTTAGTGGTGAACATTTCAGGCTGAAGGGGAGGGCAGAGTCATGCCTGGCCTATGCGGAGACATTTCTCAGCTGATGGGCCTGCTGGCATCTTTCCTATGTAGATGCAAATATTTCACTCTCGGACATCAAAGATCCCATCTAACTCAACCATGCTTCAAATCTCTGAGTGGAGTTTCTGTCAGAATTACTTGTTATTTTGAAACTGACCCTCAACAAGAGAAAAAATCATATGTTCTGTTTTGCTTTCTTCAACAGTTTTTAGTTCTAATATTTTATATTTAATTCATTAATGACTACATATATTTTTTTATTATGCAAAAATATAAACAGTTGTTCGATCGGATAAATGACATAAAGAACATTGATAGAAACCACAGTCCATTTTTCTGACTTTCTACAATATTTGATTATATGATAATTATCTAAACAGTACTTAAAAATATTTAGATCCAGGATCATCTCAGAAGTTTTGCCTGCTGAATCAAGTTCTACAGAATCAAAGGAGCTTGAAAATAATGATGGTTAATTATGTATTCTGTGAAATCTATAATTTTCCTTTGTGTATCTTTGCCTGTGTAATGGTTTTGCTAAAGTGATGAAAAGTTCAGGATATTACCACCAGGTGTACAGCGAAATGACTAAGACAGAAAGACAAAGGTTTACTCCTGTGTGCGGGGAACTCTTAGCAATTTCACAGAGCCAAGAACACAATATTTTAAATAAGTGTCTAATAGTTTTATAATAATTGACTTTCTTGAGACATGACAGCATGTGTGCATTTGTCTTTCAGGGCATGAATCATGCCTTCTTTAGCTTCCTATCTCCAGTATTTCGTAGCAACCACAAAAAAAATAGTAGGAGTATTTCACAAATGTCTGCTATGTAAAGAACTTGGATTCAGAAATTTTGAGTTTCTGTTTCTGTCTGTTGCTTATTACTTGTACGTATTTTTTTTCATTTATTCATTATCTCGTTTTTTTCTTTTACTCTATCACATATAGAGAGCACCTGTTATATGTCAGATGTTGTGCAATATGCTGGTAAGATAGAGCTGAAGGAGAAATAATTATTGGTGTTTTCTCAACAACTAAATGGAATGATAGGTTACAAACCCAGCCTAACGCCGTGTGATAAAAGTTGTGAAGGAGTGAGTAGAGGAGGCCGCCTGTGTCTGGAGAAGGTAAGGAACAGTCAAGGATGGTTTCTTTGAGGAGCGGTAATGCTTTAATTGAGTCTTGATGAATGGGTAGGAGTGTGCCAGGTAGACAAGAGTTAGACTAGAGGGAAGGTGCTTACTGAAGAAAGAACAACCTATGCAAGGGGGTGGGCTTGGTGCATCAGAGGAAAGGGATGTAATGTGGTAAAAGGTATGTATGGGACCACCACAGGCATTACTCTGGGGTAATTAAGGAGTCAGATCATGGCCTTTTATTGCCATGCTAAAGAGACTGAACTTTATCCTTAAGTTGAGAGATGAAATAATTTAAAGTGTGTAGGATGTGACATGGTGGAATTTGTAAGTTAATTAACCTGGTAATACCTTTTTATCCATAAAATGAAGAAAGCGCTAGTTATCTCTGAAGGTTACTGTGAAGATTGAATGAGATATAAGCATGAGATCACCCTATAACACATGACAGAACATTCATGAGTGCTACTAATGCTATTTATTATGGACTTGCTCGCCTAAGTACTGTACGTGGATTATCATTTAGTTCTTATGACAATACAATTAACCATGAATCTGTAAATGAGACACTTGCTTGAGTCGTTTCCTAATAGTAATGGTAGATTTGACTTGATTTATTTTTATTTTAAAAATTTATTTCCTTTGACAATTGTTTTTAGAGGGCCTCTCAGTGAACTAGAATAACTAAAGAAAAACAGAGTGGTTTATTATATCCCCCCCATCACCTATAGTCAGCTGTCAAAATGAGCTAAATGACACCACACACACACACACACTTTTTTAAAAGGTGGGCTATGAACCAAATTATTGGGAGGAGAGGACAAAGAAATAAGAAGTATTAAGTAGTGTTAACCACTATCTTCCTCTCTTGTTTCTCTTGCCTCAGGACAAGACTCTCCCGCAGTTTCTGTCTTCTTTCTTGGGATGGACGTGGTTTCCCTTGAATCATGACTGGGCTGTGAGGAGGGGTCTCTCTGTTCAGGCTCCTACCTGTGCATGGTTTCCAGGGCTGTCAGGCTGTTGCCTGAACAGGAAGGATAGATCAATCAAATACGGCCAATTCTATTCCTGGGCTCTGTCCTGTCATGTGTTTCCTGCCTACTTACCAGAAGCAGATCTCCTCCTCACTGTTTTGTCTCCCCTGAGATTTATCTGTTAGAAGTAGTTGATTACTTATCACCAGTTTGTTATTTTTTCCCAGTAGTTCAGAGAAGTGAAGTATAAATATTATCGGCTCAATTTCTTTGTTGTGTAAAAGGAGAGAAATATTAGGAAATTAGAATCCAAATGCAAACTATGCATTTTCTAAGTAACCGCTTTTGTTTAGGTACTGTATGTCTATCAGATACAAATTTTATTCAGGGTGATACTTACTAACTCTATGGGAATCAAATTTTTAATCTTAACTCCAATAACATAAAACAAAAACAATAACACAAAGAACTTTTAGAACCTGGATTAATTAAGAAAGAAAAAAGAGTGTTGAAAGCAAATTTTCTTTTATCATAGAAAATCTGCCAGAGCTCCTTGAAATAATGAAGAGCATGCTACATAACTTAATCCAATTTTTAAAAATGTGGTTAATTAACTTGTATTGCATTCTAAATGATGATATTTATTGGTCATTAACATCCATAGGTTATGTATAAGCTATGAAAGGACATAAAGATTTTAAAGCAAAGTTATTTTTAGTTGCATTTAGCATAAGTAAGTGGCAATGCTAAAGATCCTATGTACTCTGGGTCTTGGATAGAATTTTTCATGATAAAATTACATTTTTAATAAAAACTATTGGTGGTGGTAATTTTCTGTATAAGGAAATTAGTAAGTAGAGTGTCTACTCTGTATTTTACTGCTATGTTTCTAGGTAGGTATTAAATTGCTCGTGTCTAGACTTTATTTGTTCAATTGTAAATACAGACATCTATCATGCTTTTTCATTTCCAGAAGAATAATGAACTTTGATTATATTTCTTTTCCAATGTCCAATGAAATTTTTACATTTTCAAGGTAATGGAATTAACAATAACTTTGTGACTTTTCCGTAGTTAAAAGCAGATATCCACTATGTGTGCTTTGAAATTTCTCACCCAAGATTTTGAAATGGAAGCTGCTTAATGGAGGTTATAAATTTGCATACAACAGTATAAAATAAACTTTCGATGAAGAGAAATGGATGGCACATGAAAGTCTAGTAAAGGACAGGCTTCCTTGCTTCATCTACAAACCTCATTGAACAAGAGTATTCTTTAAATCATGAATAATCATGTAGACCATTTATCTTAGTAATGCCACAGGAAAACAAAAAGTAAAGCAACAAAGTCTTTTGAAGCTTAGACCATCTGATAGGAACCACTAATCTGTTTATGACATGTAGCCTCAGTGCAAATACTCATCCAACAATGTTTCAACGCTTTACTGACAGCTAATTTGCAGCAAAAATACAAACTTGCAGACTGTATCAATAGGTGAGCTTTTGAAGGCGAAGAAGCAAAGCAATAGTACTGGGTATTTATATATTTAATTCGTAGTTGTTATTTTTTTTTCTCTCATTTTGGGTACTATAGATATTAAAGTTCCATCCGGATTAACCTTTCCCCTAAAATCCAGCACACTTGTCTGAAACTTACCTTAATATTCTTTTTCAAGTTAATGCAAGCATATTTTAACATTAGTCTGAGTGGGGCGATTCAGAAAAGTGAATCAATTGAAAATTAGAACTTGTATTCTAGTTTTTAGGAAGTGTGCATTTGAGGTCAAGGGCTACAGATAAAACCTTTGTACAGTAAAATCTTGTTCGGGGTTTCAGAATTTCTCAGTCATTTTGGCTTCATATAGACACACAAAAACTGTTGCAAAATAGGAAGATAAGAAAATAGCTTGATTTTTAAATAGGCTGAAAGTATTTCACACAGCTAAAAAATTCTTGCCTAGAAATAGGACAGAAGGAGCAGTTTTTCTAATTTGCATGAAAATCTAAGGTGTTCTATTGGCCTATCTGTTAGAATTCAAATCACTTTGGCAATGTGATAACTCATTTATTTAAATTATGGTAAGAAGGAATGTAAAGGCAGGCTGATAGTAAGAAATGTTTTGGGAGCTGCTTAAAGTTCTATAGAAACTTCAAAACTTTGCTTTTGGATGTGTGGATGATTCAGTGTGACTTCTGAAATGATGGTGATAAAACAGACGAGCCTATTACTTATTTTCCTGACTTTCCGTGGTTGATGGCTTGAATTTGCTGAGCTGTGAATCATGGATAAGTGAATTTTCCTGTGTTTCAGTGCATGCGTAACTCATATAACATACGTGCACAAAATTTCTCTGGTTAGGCAGAGATTCTGTAACTGGGGCTCAATGCCTGGCTTGTCTACTCTGACGGTTTATCCGGGCTTTGACTGCAAAAACTCTGTTTATGAATTTAAGACAGCTTTTCCACTTTAGTATGATTCCAACACCCCCTTTCCTAAGGAACTATTAACAATAAAAAACCCCCAGGTTTGAGCCAAATTATTCAAATCTGTTTCTGATGCTTTTCTTTCCTGCATTGCCCAGGATGTTCTGAATTTTTCCTATGTTCCATGCAATTTCTTTAAAAAACTTTCATTGATTGATTTTAGAGAGGGGGGGAGGGAGAGCGAGAGAGAAACATTGATTTGTTGTTCCACTTATTTATACATTCATTGGTTGCTTCTTGCGTGTGCCCTGACTGGGAACAGAACACTCAACCTTGGCTCATCAGGCCTGATGAGCCCTAACCAACTGTGCTGCCCGGACAAGGCTGTCGGACACATGCTGTTCTGAGCCAAACTGCCACTTCCTTATATCAGAGATCTTTTGTGGAAGTTGTGAAAAAGGGTCAGTTCCTCATATGTAATGGCTAAGTTTCCATCCTTCCTTTCTTTCTAAAAATGTTTTATTCCATACTTCACAAAAAAGTTTACATGTATAAGACCAAGTAAATAAAAGGGCAGCTTTCAATAGCAAATGAATGAGACAGTAGTAATTCAAACTGTGGAAGTGTATTTAATGCACACTCTTCGATGTTGCGTATACAAAATTTGAATTATGCAGTCCAAGTTCTAGGTTTTTAAAAAAATTAGATCTGCATATATTTGTTTATTACTTGTAGTCATTTTAAGATTGGCAAAACCAATGTCAAGCTACTTGTATTTTGAGTACAGGTTCACCATTACAAATATGTGATGTTAACTAACAAAATAGTAATCCACAAAAAATCTCTGTCTCATGTTCACACATTTGCAATCTGAGTTCATTTGTTAATTTTTCTTCTTATAGTACTCTTGAAAGTATAATAGTTATATATCGAGTTCTGTATGCATCTCATCCATCTCCTTTATCTGAACCTTTCAATACTTTGCCATTCTCTTCTTGGAAAAAAACCAGCACAATGATTCCAGTGATACTTGCTGTTGCCACAACCACAGCGACAGCAATAACCCGATTTTTATGCCCTGCATGGAAAATTCAGGTGCTTTTTTCATTGACATAATGAATTAAAACCTGACTAAGGTTCATATCTTTCACAGTTTACTTTAAATACCTTGTCTTTATGTGTAGCGTTTATAAAGAAGCATTTCTAAAATGTCTGCTAATTACTCTTGGTATTTTTCTTTCTTTCCTTCGTTGCTAAAGCAGTATTTTTCAAACATTTTCCCTTGTAATTCACTCCAAAAAACACGTTTTACATTGTAATTCATTACCCAAATATATGTACATACACTAATGAAACAATGGTGAGTTCCTGAAACAGTATTTGCATCATCGTGATGCTCATGCACTCATTTGTTTTCTATTCTGGTTTTGTCTATTTTGTTAAGGAACATGGTTTGATTTCATGACCTGCTTATAGATCAGAAACCTCAAGTGTTAAGCAAGTCCTTAGAAACACATCTTTACCTTCTTTCTGATGCTCTCCACCCTTTTTTTCTTTTGATTAAAAATAACTTTTATTTTTTTGGGCTGACATTGGTCCATAGGATCACATAGGTTTCAAGTGCACGTCTCCATGATACTAGCCCTGGACATTGCACTGTGTTCCCACCACTTATAGTCAAACCATCTTTTGTCATCATATATTAGGCATCCTCTACCCCCAACCTCACCCCCTTCCCTCCGGCAACCACCACATTGCTGTCTGTGTCCACCATGAGTTTCAGTTTTATGTGCCACATATGAGTGAAATCATATGGGTCTTAGGTTTTTCTGACTGACTTATTTCACTCAGCACAATATTTCCAAGATCCATCCATGTTGTTGCAAATTTTGTGGCAATATTTTGTCTTTTCTTATGGCTGAGTAGTATTCCATTGTGTATGTGTACCACATCTTCTTTATCCAATCCTCTATCAAAGGACACTCTGGTTATCTCCATGGCTTGGCCACCATGAATAGTGCTGCAATGAACACAGGGGTGCATATATCTTCGTAAATACATGTTTTTGAGTTTTTTGGGTAGGTACCCAGGAAAGGGATTGCTGGGTCATACAGTATCTCTATTCTTAATTTTTTGAGAAACCACTAGACTGAACCCTCTGTTCTTTTTCCTGTCTTGATGAAAGGTGTTTCATAAGTTCATTTATTTCGGCAGGAAGGGTGACTTCCAGAGTTGAGCTTGATTGAACAGTTTTCACTCTTGGCTAGAACCACAGACATTATGATACCTGCTGTGAAATTTGCCAAATATCCCTGCTTGGAAATTCTATAATATTCTCAGCAGCTCAAAGTTCACTTTGAACCTTTTCACCCACCTACTGCTGTATGGGCTCTAAGTGAACTCTGAAATATCTTCCCATTTTCTGACAGCGGTCCTGCTATGCTCCTGTTGAGTCAGGGATGTCCATGAGGGAATATAGACTAATATACCCTGGATTCCATTCTGATTTTTAAACTATGAGGCATGATGAGTGATGCCAGGGAGAACACATCTCCCCCACCTCTGCCAGGTTTACTGAGATTATTATTGGCGTAAATACATGAGTTATAGTAATAAAGTGATGTGATGATCTAATACATGGATGCCCATATATTATGAAATTATTATAATAATAAGGTTAGTTAACACTCCCCTGTCTCTTCACATAATTTCCATCTTTATTTTGTGGTGATAACCCTTAGGATTTACTTTCTCAACTTTTAAGTATATAATGATGTATTGTTAATTATAGTTATTATGCTGCACATCAGATCCTCAGTGTATATTAATCTTATAGCTGGAACTTCATACCCTTTGACCAACATTTCCTCATCTCCTGTACCCTCAGCCACTGACAACCACCATTCTACTCCCTATTTCTATGAGTTTGGCTTTTTTAGATTTTGCATGTGAGATCCTACAGTGTATGTCTTTCTCTATCTGATTTATTTCACTTAGAATAATGCCTTCAAGATCCACCCATGTTGTCACAAATAGCAGGATTTTCATGTATATTTACATTCACTATTCTTTACTCGTTCACCTGTGGGTGGAATGTTAGGCTGTTTTAGTGTGTTGGCTATTGTGAGTAACATTGCAGTGAACAAGGGGATGCAGATGTCTCTTCAAGATTGTGATTTAATTTTCTTTAGATATATAGCCAGTAGTGGGATTGCTGTATCATATGGTAGTTCTATTTTTAATTTTTGGAAGAACTTCCATAGTGTTTTCTGTAGTGGCTGTACCAATTTACATTCCTACCAACAGTGCACAAGGATTCCTTTTTTCCACATCCTCACTAATGCTTATTGTGTCTGTTTTCTTGATAATAACCCTTCTAACAGGTGTGAGGTGATATTTCATTATGGTTTTATATGCATTTCCCTAATGTTGAGTGATGTCGAATAACTTTTCACATACCCGATGGCCATTTGTATGTCTTACTTGGAAAAATGACTATTCAAACCCTCTGTCAATTTTTAAATTGGATTTTTTTTTGCTGTTGAGTTGTATGAGTTTCTTATATATTTTGGAAAATAACCCTTATCATATAAATGGTTTGCAAATATTTTCTCCCATTCTGTAGATCTCCCTTTCAATTTGTTGATTGTATCTTTTGCTGTGCAGAAGCATTTTAATTTGATATAGTCCCACTTGTTTATTTTTGTTTTTGTTGCTTGCACTTTTGGTGTTATATGCAAACAATCATTGCCAAAACCAGCGTTGAGGAGCTTTTCTTCTATGATATGTTTTCTTCTAGTATTTTACAGTTCTGGGCCTAACATTTAAGTCTTTAACCTATTTTTGAGTTAAAATTTTTTGTGAATGATGTAAGATAGTATAGTGGTCCAGCTTCCTTCTTTTGCATGTGAATATCCAGTTTGCCCAATAGCAGTTTTTGAGAGACTGTTCCTTCCTCATTGAGTATTCTTAGCTAAGTTGCCAAGCATTAATTCACTGTATATATGTAGATTTATTTCTGGGCTTTTGATTCTGTTCTATTGGTTTATGAGTCTGCTTTTATATAAACACCACTCTGTTTTGATTACTATAGCTTTGTAATAATATTTGATATTAGAAAGTGTGATGCATCCAGTTGGGTTCTTCCTTCTCAAGGTTACTTTGATTATTTGGGGTCTTATGTGGTTCCATTCAAATCTTAGAATTGCTTTTTATCTATTTCTATGAAAAATGTCATTGGAATCTTGATGGAAATAGCCTTGAATATGTAGATTGCTTTGATTAGCACTATCATTTTAATATATTGATTCTTATGATCCATGAACATGGGATATCTTTCCATTTAGTTGTGTCTTCAATTTCTTTCATCAATGTCTTACAGTTTTTAGCCTGCTTATAGCCCAGAACCATGAGAGTTGGCCAGTGATAGAATGCGTGGGCCAAGGGCCTTGGTTCCTGGGAGCCTGTTGTGAGCTTGATGCCTCGGATGCCCCCTGGGGCTGCAGCAGCCACATGGGTCTGCTGAAACCATCTGGCATGTTTTTTAAAATTAGCATTACAACTTACCTTTAGGATCCCCTGTTTAGCTTACAGTGGTTCTGATTTCTCCCAATCCTTAGTGGTGGCTCCTCCTATCGACTCCGAACATTAAGATCTAGCTCTTCTCCTCCTTTTCTCATCTCTGCCAGTCACATGGTGGAGCATATGATCCAATATGGGAGCTATGTAAACATTTGGAATTGGTGCTAAGAGACAGCAAAGAGAAGTTGGAAAGACCACAAAAAGGCCAGTGTGGCTAGAAAATGTAAAGTGAGGAGAGTAAGTATCAGGTGAAGTTGGACATAGAGACAGGGGTAGGTAATGCAGTGACAGATTATGATAAGAATTTTGGTCTTTTTTCATAGTGATGGAAACCATGGAGAGTGTTTAGAGGATGAAGCTGAAGTAGGAGGAGGACATCACCAGTTTTGCATGTGAAATAGTCATTTGGCTTATGGCATGCAAAGTATTGGAGGAGCCCAGGGTATGTGGTAGTAAACCATGCAGAAGGTGATTTCAGTAGTCCAGGGGAGCTGTCATGATTAGGGAAAGGGTGGTGAAGATGAAGAGAAATGGATGTACTGACAGATTTAAAAAATAAACATAATCATTTTTATAAGTTTCCATGAGTTGCTTGAACCTTTTTATTTTTCCTAGAAAGGCTTGTTAATGTCTTTGGTGGAAAAGTTCTTCCAATATAAGACAATGATCAGGTTTGGTCCAATAATCGTGACTAAGACAACTAAGGTTGGTATTTACAGTACCGACCCTCATTCACAAACCCTCATTTTGCTATAAAAATGACTAACTTATCAGTATATTTATACTTAACAACCTAGAGTCAGACAGAGGAAGAAAAATTTGTTTTAACAAGAGTGAGGTCATTTAGAGACTGGAATAGTGCTATGCTAATAAAAAGATAAGCTCAAACATATATAGCTTTTTAAAAATTAGGATTAGGTCACGTGTGACTCTTCCTAAATGATGGTAAGATATCCAAATACATATTTTATTTGCTCTGTGATATTGGTATTGGTAATATCAATAGAATAAAAATATAAGAATAAATATATAATACACACATGCATTTAACCAGAATATTCACTGTTAAATGGTTTTCAGGATATATTTGTCTGCTCTGATACTTATTCTCACTTTTACTATAGAAAGGTATAGATTTAATTTCCTCAGTGAAGGGAAGACTTTCTGAGGAAAAAATCCAAAAAGCTCCAAATCACAAGAAGACATCTCAGAAAAGATGCTGGAGTATTTGAGAAAATACTAAAATTAACAGGTTGATCATTTTCTTCTCATTCAAGTTTTATGAATAGCTTAAAAGATGGACATTTGTAACTTTCATTATCCAAACTTAAGGGATCAATTTCTTTATTGTCATTAATTGAAGTGATTGATTGGTACTATTCATTATAGACCTTTTTGTGACATTTAAACCATTCTATTAAATATTCTAAAAATTTCATTTCCCTTGATAGTGGACATAACAAAATAACTTTCAGAGCCCCATACTCTACCATTTCTATGCTTAGCTCATCACTACATAAGAAATTATGTCTTTGGAAATTGTCAGCAACTATTTTTATTTTTAGAGAGAACAAGGTATCCTTATCCATATTGGCTAATAGTAAAATGAATAAGTAAAAATATACTCTAGAGAATAAAACAGACTTCTTAAAAGTTTTTTTAGCTAAAGTTACTTCTGGTGTTCCATACTCACTTTTAATTAGAATGAAAAAAAAATTAGAGTTTTTCACACTTAATTTTGAAGAAAAAATAGTGAAAACTTTTTGATGACATTCATGCAAAAATTATTTTTCTTGGTTCCTTTGTACCTAGTGTCTGAACTTTGTACCTAATTGTTGAACTTTTTTTGTTTTGAAGGACAAATGCAACATCTATACTTTAAATGCATTTATGGCCTAATGTCTATTTAGTAGTCAAAAGTGTAATCAACATTGATGATGTCAATCTGAATTTCAGGAGGAAGTTGTCTATTTCATTGAGCGCACTTTTTAATCTTCATCATTGGGACTTTATTTTAATTGGGAAGGTAATCAAGTAAACTGCGATTACAACCCCAGAGGAGAAATGATCCTTGCTATGCTATAAGTTTGCATGGGGCATGATGGGAGCAGTGGGAGGGAAAGCAAATCTGGATTGAGGGGTACATAGGTGGCACATGGGCTAAGAAGACTGTTTTGGAGGAGTTAATGCCTGACCTGAGGGTTGAACATACATGGAGTCCAGACAGAATACGCAGGTGGTGAGAGAGAACTTGTGGCAGTGGCCCGTGATTGGCACAGAGAGCAGAGTGTGGAAAACCGAGAGATGGCACTGAAGAGGAAGCAGTGGCTAGGTCATGACAAGCCTCACATGCCACACTAATAAATTAGAATTTCACAATGAAAGAATCAGGTGTGTAAGTGAAATAGTTAAATTTATACTTAGAAAGATGCATTTTCGGACTGTAGGAATCGTGATAATCATCATCCTGGAAGGGATGATGGGTACTCGCTACGTCCCAAATACTATTGTTTTACGTAACCATTAAGGGAACATTTGTTATTTTACAGCCTAGAAGATAGTCCCTGAATAGTTAAGCTAGTTGTTTGGGGTATACACGAGTTGGAAGTGGGCAAGCTGGGATGCAGACCCAGGTATAGCTGACTGTAATTTGATCTCCCTAAACATCATGCAGGCCACCTTCCATAAATCCTGTAAGAACCAAAAGTTAAACAGATCCAAATAAATGAATTTTCTTAAGCTCTCAAACATATTCATTTTAAGAGATTTTATTTTTTATCATTTTCTGTTAGACCTGACCAATTGCATGCAGAATAACTCCAGAATATCATGGAAAATCTAAAGTTAATTGACAAATTGGACACCAGTTTGATGACACAATGTCAACTTGCAGGACAAAGAGGATCCTGGTGGTAAAGGGCAAGAAAGACGTATGGTTGGGGGCAGAGAGGCCTGGGGTGGACCCAAGAATGAACTAAATTTTTGCATGAGACCTTGTGGAAGGGAAGAACATAAGCTTTTTGATCCTCCAATTTATAATTGCTAACATAGAAATAATAATAGTTGCCTTTCAGGGTTGTTACATGGATTAAAATAAATAATGTGTATAAAATCCATAGTTTAGTTTGAATGGATTATTATAACCTCTGGTCTATGAAAATATGGGGTACCTTGGAAAAAAAGTGCCTCAATATATTTAGGGAACAGAGAGATGCAGTACAGTTGAGTTTATTCAAGTGTATTGATAATGGTGTTGAAACCTTTCAGAAGGCATGATAATTATACATACGCAACCTTATATTACTTAATGGTACAAAGATCATAGACACTGGAGTGATTTTTTTTTTAATTACAGTATGCCCCTGGGGATTAGGACACTTATTTTGTGGCATAGAAAAACATCCCATGAGTGAGGTTATCTGTTGAAGAGTGATAGAACAAAATAAAAAAAGGATGCCATGTAATTGCAATTGTAAAACTGGTAGAACCTAGAGGGAGAGAATAGCAAACTATGGAGTTATGAGAGCTTAAATATGGGCTAACTATGATGGTAGAAACCAGGAAAAAAAAAGACTCAAGAAAAGAACATGGCTCTAATATTCTATGGTAGTTAATGTGCAGTTCCTGTATTTATTTAGTACTTTAATTTTATTGTAAGGGATATTGTTAATTGATGAGATCCATCAACCAGGGCTAGAAAAGCATTTTGCTAGGCATGGAATTCCTTTGGGTTGGTGTTTCTTATAGGGACATTTGGTCATATTGCTTTAACTAAAATTATTTGTTGCTCTAGGGATTAGAGTTGGTATATTTAGATCAATCAGTGCTTTTCCCCAAGCACTGTGCTGTAATTGCTTTATAGGGAACTGAAAGAAGCCAGATGGAAAGGGGAAGTTGGCAGATGCATCACAACATGGACAGACTCAGATCATGGCCCAAGACCCAGTGTGTCCAAGAGGACGGGCTCTAGTTGAAGGCCATCAGCCCAGACTGCCTCTCGGGAGGAGTTTTTCAGTCTGGGGAAGGACACTCATTACTTGTGGTCCTTTAGGTAGAAACTAGAATTTTAGGACTGTATTTATAAGTTTTAAAGAAAGCATGGGATATGGTTCTTGGTTATCAAAATGACAAATCAGAGTTTTCCATTATATACAAATTCTTAAGGATGAATAGCTCCATTCCTATTATGTCTGTGCTCTGAATACAATTGTTATCTAATTCTACCACTTGGAAATTAATAATTTACTGCACTGTAGCCCATTATGTGATGTTTCTTAACTCGTTTTTGGTTTAGATTAATATTCATCATAATACATCGTTTGTTTTGCCAAATACATCATAAGCTCTCCAGGCTAAGAACTAGGTCTTATTATCCTTTGAGATGCCAAATTTCCCAGCACTGTGCCCTGCAGTTCTTAATAATTGTTGCTTAACTGAAAATTAGGGTAATTGTCTTTAAAGCTGCAACTCAAGTAGAAACAAGCAAAAAAATTTCAAAGAAGTCAAATTCTGAATGATTAAAAACTTGGTAAAATAGCACATAAATTATCAGAAGCATTTTCTGAATAGACAGTGACATTTAACTGAATGGCAATTCCACTAAATTAACACAGTTTATAATACAATAAAGCAGAAACCAGATCAAAGCTCGTAGTGGCTCGTGTGGGGATCTGGCATTTAGGAAAGCTTTAGTTTTTGTTTTCTTATTTTGCTTGCTTTTGTTATAATAGCCTTTATTTCTTAGAGCAGTTTTAGTTTTCCAGCAAAATTACGGTGCAGCAATAGAGATTTCCCCCTAAATCCCCTGTTCCTAAGCATGCATTATCAACACCCCCTGTGCCCCACCTATTCAACCCTCCCTCCCCTCAGTCCCTGGTAACCAAGGCTCTTTTTACTTTCTCCATATCGTGCAGTTGGAATTATGTAGCCTTTTCAGGCTTCTTTCTCTTAGTAATGTGCATTTTCATGGTTTGACGGCTCATTTCTTTTTGCATTGAACAACACTCCATCGTCTGGACGTACTGTAGTTTATCCATTTGCCTACTGAAGGACATTTGATTGCTTCCTTGTTTTCACAGTTAGGAAGAAAGCTGCTGTAAACATCCATGTTCAGGGGTTATTTAGACATAGTTTTCAACTCTTTTGGGTAAATACCAAGGGGATTGCTGGGTTGTATGGAAAGGGTATGTTTAATTTTATAAGAAACTGCAAATCTGCCTTCCAAAGTGGTTGTACATTTTGCCTTCCCATCAGCACTGACTGAGAGGCCCTGTCGCTCTACATCTTCACTCGCATTCGGTGCTGTCAGTGTTCTGGACTTGGGCCATTCTGAGAGGGGTGCGGTGGTAGCTGATGTTGTTTTATGTGCATTTCCCTGGTAACATATGATGTAGAGCATCTTTTCACGTGCTTCCTTGCCATTTGTATATCTGCTCTGGTGGAGTGTCTGTTAAGGTGTTTGGCCCATCTTTTAATCTGGTTGTTTGTTTTTTACTGTTGAGTTTTAAGTTGTTTTAGGATATTTTGAATAACAGTCCTTTATCTATATGTCTCTTGTAAATATTTTCCCCTAGATTGTGACTTGTTTTCTGTTTCTCTTGACATTGTCTTCAAATTGTTCCAAAACAGGACTCCTGTTTTCATGCAGTACAAGGCAGGTTATGGAAATCCTTAATAGGATAAAGGGAAATAAAGGGAAATACTGGGTTTCCCTTTTAAATCGGTTTTGTTGTATTGTCTCCAGTGATTGAACAGCATTTTGGTTGAAAGAATTTAACTAAAATAGCATCTCATTCAGTTCCACGTATTACTGCAGTGGTGCTCTAGAGAAGGTATTGCAGTTGCGGGGAGTACCATAAACTTACCCTAAGCTATGGAAGCTCAGTACTATAGAGTGTCACCTTAAGAGAAATGTCAAGTACTGTCTCTAAGGGGAAGATAAATTTCATAGGAAAAAAAATTGTTTTCCTCCCTTTGTAACTGGAGTCTAGTTTTGCATTTCTTTAGGGTTAGCAGTCCTAGTTTGGCCTAGAGCAGCATGGAATATCAACACCTTCTATTGTTACTGATTAGAGGAGAGCAATGACACAAAATCAAAGTAGCTCTTGGTGGATCAGCACTAGCTAGTCTTTTGCAACAGCCTCTTAATTGGTTTCCCTGTCTCTTTTCTCCCAACACTCAAATCCATTCTCTGCATGCCAGCTAGAGAGTACTCTTTCTAAGGGGATAAAGACTGCTTATTTTTTTTTCTCTTACTTTTCTGCATACAGCACATAGGTGGCAGCATTTTAGGACAGCATCCACAGGCCTGGCCGCTTCCTGGGCTCGTCGCTTGCTATGCTCTCCCACACTTAATGCTCCAGTGACCCTAAACTATTTGCAGCGGCCTGTAACATGCTGAAATCTCCCTGGATGTTATGCCATTTTCCTGTTAAATTTATTTCAAATATACACACACATGCACACTTTTTTTTTTCAATAAAACTTTAACTTAAACAAAAACACTGTTCAAATGTTATTTCTTTTCAGGAGCCTTTCTGACCACCTCAAGACAGGTGCATCACCCCTGGGACTCTACTTCCATTTGTTTGTTTTTTTAAAATATATTGTAGCCTTCCTTTCTTTAAAAAAATAATTTACAATGTCATATTGCATTTTAATGATCTGCTCGTGTTTTCTGTTTCAGACATTGAGAAATCTGAGGACTGAAATCACTTTGGCCCCTGTTGGTGGTGGGGCTATCCCATAGGACTCTATAGAAGCTAATTAGGCTGAACTGCATAGCAAAGAATCCTGGACTACTAGAATTGAAAAGGATTTGAGTTGAAGCAGTGGGAAAGCTGGGGTCCGGTAGACTGAGGACCAATTATGTTTTCTTCTGGAAATAGATTTATCTTCCTCATCATGTGTGATTTGTCTCAAATTAAAATTATCACGACTTTGCTAATGACACTAAATAATGGTATAAGAAGATGACCCAAACACATGCTGGTTGGTATATATGACTGACTGTTAAACTTTAACAGTTTGATCCAACAAAAATGATGAGCGCATAATCAAATGTTAATAATTAAAATATGACTATGGATCCATCAAGAGAGGTTTGTTTAACGAATATCTGTGGGGGTTCCAGGCATGAACAGGAGCTTAGGATGTGCTGAGAAGGGAGCTGGGATGTGGGAGCTGAAGGTTTTTATTTGATGGAAGTATATATGGGGATGCCTCATGTAGACTTGGGGATCAGAGTAGACTTTCCTGAGGGAATAAGAAAACCTAAAGATGGCATCGGGCAAGACTTAGAGGCGCGGCACAGGAAAGTGATGAGAGGACATTTATCTCTCTTGTAACACCATAGCATGCAGAGTTGTTTAAATTTCTAGTTGGCATACATTCTGTTGAAGTTATTTTAAAGTTTAATATGTACTTGGTATCTTACTCTAGGTAAAAACCATTCGTAGTATATACATGCATGGAAAGTGGTATATTTACTTGCATTCTCCACACTTTGGACACCTCATTCAAAACAATTTTCAAAGCATGATTTTCCTTCGTGAATATTTTAATAAATCATAAATCATCATTTAAATGATAAATATACTAATTTATATTTTCCCTGTCTTGTCAGAAGACATTAAGGATAGCCTAGGGGAAGGGGGTTAGTTACTGTCATGGTTGTTTACTATGTGGAATTTAAATTAGAAAGATTCATTGTGAAACACTCAGGATCAAATTTAAAAATTTTTTTTCTCTAGTTTCTTGTCTTTTACACTCATGGAAATTATTAATTGGTGCTAATTTTAATATTAAAGTCATGTTTCAGCTGGAAACCATACCAACATATATTTTACATTTTTCTATTAGTACAATAAATGAATCATTGAACAAGATATCTCCTGATGCATTTCACAAAAAGAAAAAAATAAAATTGGAAAAAGAATGGTCATGCCAGTTTCCGAATGGGTTAGAAGAAGCACAATTTATACAGGTCTATCTTTCTGCGGTCAGCTTCTCTCCTGTGTCTGTTAACTAGGGTCTCTCTTTCCTCAGCCACAATATTACTAGCTACAGTATTATAACAAAAAAGTTGTGCTTGGCCAATTTGGGCTATTGTAGTTAAACTATGCTTGTGACTGCTAATTGATAAAATTATGGCAATACAAATTATATTTTTAAATTAGCCTAGCCTTGGTGTATGCTTGCCTTAAAAGGAATTAAAAAGCTCTATTGCCATTTTTCCTTATAACGACAGGTCAACATTCAAAATACTCCTTGCAGCCTTGTTTCTAAATCTACTTCTTGATGGTGTTGCCCTTACAGTTGGCTGATTTAGAATGTGAAATGACACCTAGATCTACATACAGATGCCATTAAGGGAGAGAGAGAGGAGGGAGGCCTAGGCGATCGCTAGTTCATAGAGGAGGATTTTTCAGGGGGACCCATTGTCTCTTCTGCTTTTGCAACACTTTGAAGTGCTGTGTGGGGGGTGCTCATAATACAAATATTGTAGCCCTTTGGATTTTTATATTTCTCTTCCAAAGAGTGCTGATGTGTTTTAAAAGTTATTTTATTAATCATAACTCACCTGGGAAATAAGTTGATGCCAAGAATGCATTGCTATATGGCTTTTCTCCAAATGCCAGTTTCCTCTATCCTCATTCTTCTAGAAATTTAACAGGGACTAAGCATAGCATCACTTCCATTAATATTTCTCTAGGGACTCCTGTTGGTGCCATGAGTGGGCCTATAAATTATTCTGAGAATAATCTCTCAGTGCAAGTGGTATGATGCAGTAATTCATCTCACTGGATGACTTTGGATATTAAATGAGGATTAATTCTTTTTTCTCAAAACTATATCAATTATGTGGAAACAAAATCAAGGGCCTAGAAGAAAATAAAAGAGATTTTTTCCAAGTCTCTGTAAATTCTCTCATAAAAATCCAGTTTGGCCAGTTCTCTGGTATCAGCTTTGACTTCCTTTTGGGGGTATGTTTTTGTGCGGGTGGAAAGGCCTCCTGGCCAGAGGATCTAGATAAGCCATGTGACTCCTCAGGTCCCTCCTAATGCTTGTGAGGCCCAGAGCAAGAACACAGATAGACGGTCACATACCATAAGTCTAATAAAAATTATTTAAGTAAAGCTGATATTTAAATTTATTTTTTAAAATGATACTACATTTATTTAATATTTTATCAGACTACATCAACTTTAGTCAATGTCCATTTACTTGGCAATGGAAAAAATAGGATATCATTTTATGGAGTCCAAGCAAGAAATCTCAGAATTCATGAAATGGGTATGCAAATGAGTGATATAATGTCCATTATGGTAAAGAATGAACAAATACTTTGAAAAATATTTTATGCTAGGAAAGGTAAAGTAGCATCATTGTATATGCTTAAAAAATCAGAAAGCTCATGTTTAACTCAAACTATCTTGAACCTAATAACAAAGTTCTCTAATATTATAACTGTAAATTTATAGAGCTTATGATTTACTCACATAGATGATTTATCTAATCATTAGATATATCTGTTCAACAAAAGCAGTTATTAGGAGAGAAATCAGTGACTCTACTGGTAGAAAGAAACAGACCAGAATTTGTTTGTTTGTTTATTTTTAGAGAGAAGGGAAGGGGAGAGAAACATCAATGTGCAGTTGCCTCTGGAGCGCCCCCTACTGGGGACCTGGCAAGCAACCCAGGTATGTGCCCTGACTGGGGAATCAAACTGCGACCCTTTGTTCACAGGCCTGCACTCAATCCACTGAGCTACACCAGCCAGGATAGACCAGAATTTTTGAAAATAATTGCTTTATTTAATAAGATTAGCTTCTTTATTATTTATTGAAGTCTGGATTTCCTCTGATATCCTAATTATTGACCATGTATCAGGGTAGGTCAAATGATACATTTCAAATGCTATATTTTTGGTTTCGGAAAAGTTACAGTGATTTTTTTTTTCTTTTTAAATTAAAAAAAATTATTGTATTTTTTTCTGTTACCATTTAACCTCTTTATACCCTCCTCCCCCTGCAATTACCACACTGTTGTCAGTGTCTATGAGTCCTTTTTCCTTTTTGCTCAATCCCTCTACCCCCTAACCTCCCCTGCCCCTCAACTGGCTGTCATCTGTTCGTTATCTATGAGCCTGTCTCTATTTTGTTTGTTAGTTCAGTTTGTTTATTAGATTCCACATATAAGTGAAATTATATGGTATTTGTCTTTCTCAGACTGGCTTATTTCACTTAGCATAATGTTCTGTAGGTCCATCCATAATGTTGCAAAGGGTACAATTTTCTTCTTTTTTATGACTGAGTAGTATTCCATTGTGAAATATCCCATAGTTATTTTATCACTTATCTACTGATGGACACTTGAGGTGCTTCCATATCTCAGTGATTGTAAAAACACTGCAATGAACATAGGGGTGCTTATGTTCTTTTGAACTGGTGTTTTGGGCTTCTTTGGATATATTCCCAGAAGTGGGATCACTGGGTCAAAAAACAAATTCATTTTTAATTTTTTGAGGTGTTTCCATACTGCTTTCCATAGTGGTTGCACCAGTCTGGATTCCCAGAACCAGTGCAAAACAGCTCCCCTTTTTCTACTTCTTGGCCAGCACTTGTTATTTGTTGATTTACTCAGAATAACCATTCTGACAGGTGTGAAGTGATATCTTGTTGTGGTTTTAATTTGTATTTCTCTAACAATTAGTGACATTAGGAATCTTTTTATATGTCTATTAGTCATCTGTATGTCCTCTTTGGAGAAATGTCTATTCGATTATAGTTTACATTCAATATTATTCTGTATTACTTTCAGATGTACAGCATAGGGGTTAGACAATCATGTACTACAGTGATGTTTCAATTTGAACAGTATTATTTTGGAGAGAGATACTATTTCAAAGCCCATAGTGATAACCATTACACTGTGGGGAGAGAAACTATTTCAATGAGTAAATACAATTACTACTACTTAAGGCAAAGTTTTGGCATTTTTTTCAACTGCAGATGTCTGAGTATGGCTTAAAGAAAGAGCAAATTTGCATGATAAAATTTAGCAGTGCCATTAAAATGCTAAGTAGTTTGTTCCTTTTCACTCTTAAGCCTTTCTAATAAGAGGTTCAAAGGAAATCATAAAGATTCTTAAGTATTTAGAAAATATGACCTATAAGGGAAAAGGTAAAAGAACATAAATTAGCCTTAGGACTAAGGGTCATTTTCATAACTGTCTTCAAGTACTTTTATAGCATTTACCCAAAGTGTGATACTCCATATATATATAGTTTGGAAAAAGTGGAGCCATTGTTAATATAATGAGAACGGTTTGTGCAACATTGATGTAACCTGGCAGCCAAGGAGAGTGGACTGGAATGTGCAGGTATAAACAATGACAACTTCACTGTACTAGTCAGTGGGGTGGTAGATGCTGTTGAGTGAGCAGGTGTACTGTGTGGCTGTTGCATTCAAAATGAGCAAGTAGAGCAATGAATATGTATCCAATTTTATGTGAAGCTTGAACATTCTTCCCGGGAACTATTAGGATGATTCAGAAGGCCGCAGCTACAGGCAGCCAGTGATTGGTAGTTTCATCATGACAACTATCTTTTCTTGCATCATGTCTTGTGTAGAGTTTTTTGGCAAAATGTCAAATCATCCAGGCCACTCAGCCCCTCTACAGCCCAGATTTGGCACCCTATGACTTCTGACTTTTCCTGAAGCCAAAGCTACCTTTGAAAAGGAAGAGGTTTCAGACCATCAATGAGATTTGGGAAAATACAATGGGGAAGCTGATGACGATTGGGAAAACTGTGTGAGATCTCAAGGTACCTACTTTGAAGGGGATGGAGGCATTATTGTCCTATTTACAATGTTTCTTGTATCTTGTATCTTCTTCAGTAAATGTCTCCATTACATGGCAGGATACCTTTTGGACAGACCTCTTCACTAAGGAAAATCAAAGAAATGATGAGCTGAAATTGTACTATAATTAATTTAATTAGAACATAAAGTAGAATTTTGGGAGGCATAGTAAAAAAACTTAAAAATTGTAATGATCAACTGATGGAAGCTTTGGGTATCCTATTGAGGCTTTAAAATATAGGAGATAACTACATTTAATATTGTCTTAGGGAAGAGAAATAACAAAATGACTTCTTGTAGCTCTATACATTTTTGCAACTCTTAGCATTTACCTGATTGTTTTCAATCTGAACAGTTATTTTAGTGTTCATACTGCATTCTTCTGGGTACTTTTCTGTTTGTTTCTATTTGTTATTGAAAAACTTTTTATTTATATATTTATATTTTAGATTATCTTATATCTACAGAAAAGTTTCAAAGAAAATACAGCCCATTTCCATTTATGTATTGCCTAGTTTCCTCTATTGGGAAACATATTAAACATGCATATATATTATGTTACATTAATATGATACATTTGTTCCAACTAATAAACCAATATTGATACCTTATTGTTGACTAACATTTGTATTTTTTCAGATTTCTTTCTTTCTTTCTTTCTTTCTTTTTTTTTTTTTTTACCTAATGTCCTTTTGCTATTTCAGGATCCCACATTACATTTAGATGTTATATCTCTTTAGACATCTCTTAGTTGTCACAGTTTCTCAGAATTTCCTTTTTTTGGGTGATCTTAACTGTTTTGAGGAGTACTGTCCATGTATTTTGTAGAAGATGATTAAACACTTAAAGATATGACCATAAGAGAAAATGTTTAAAATAATATTATTTGGTCTCAAGATTAATATCATTTAGTTCTCTAGTCCCTCAGGAGGGGTTGACCTGATATTATTCTCATGATTAGATAGTGGTTATGGGTTTCTGGGAGAAAGAGCACAGAGGCAGAGTGGTATCTCATTATGTCCTAGGAAGGTACATATTATCAATATGACTTCACTGTTGATGCTGACTTTGATCTCCTGGCTGAAGATGTTTTGTCAGGTTTTCCCACTCTGTAGTTCCCCTTTTGCCTCCTCCTTTACATTCTGTGCTCTTTGGAAGTAAGTCACTATGCATGCTTAAGGAGCTGAAAGTTATGCTCTACCTCTTTGAGGGTAAAGGGTTTCCATAAATTGGAATTCTACTGCACTGGATATAGCACTCTTTCTCTTAATTCATTAAATCATTTATTTATATCAGTACAGTCTCATTGATATTTATTTTGCCACATGGACCATTCTAGCCTTCCTCCCTTGGGTTTTTGTAACCTCCCACTCCAATAGTGAGAAACCTGGCTCCACATCTGCCACCTATTTATTTAAATGTTAATTCAAGTATAAATATCTTTCTCTCCAGAATTTAGCCCAGATGGCTTTACAAGAAATTTTGTACCAAGTGTTTTTGGCACATTTGATTTCTTTTGTATTTTTTGAGTTGTTCCATAAATAATAAGAAGCAAAAACTTCCCATCTTATTGTATAGAGCTGGGATAGTCTTGATACCTAAACCAGATATGTGGCAACACAAATATTGTTGCAAGAATCTTAAATAAAATATTATGTAATCAAGTACTGAAGTGTATTTTAAAAAGTAGTATATCAGTATTAGGTGAGGTTTATCTTAAGGCAAAGATAGTTCAACACAAGAAATGAACACATTTCTTGAAACATGTGAAGTTTCAGATTTCACTCCAGAAAACATAGGTGATCTTAAAAGCTCCTGTGTGTATTAAGTGAATTAAATTTGTAGTTAAAATATTTCACACATGCCCTGGCCCTGACACATGCCAACTCACCATTCAGTTGGTTGGTTGTCGTCCCACAAAGTGAAGGGTTACTGGTTCGATTCCTGGTCAGGCCACATGCCTGGTCTGTGCATTCGGTCCCTGGTTGGGCAGGTGCAACAGGCAACCAATAGATGTTTCTGTCTCACATTGATGTTTCACTCCCTCCCTTTCTCCCTCCCTTTCCTTTTCTGTAAGAATAAATAAATAATAAAATATTGAAAAAACTTTTACACACATAACACAATGATAAAAATGGCTTCACTGGTAAATTCTACCAAATATTTCATGAAGACTTAATACCAATTCTATAAAACTCTTTCAGAAAGTTGACAAAGAAGAGATAATTCCAACTCATTTTATGAGGCCAGCATTACCATGATACTAAAATCAGACAAAGATAATACTAGGGAAGAAAACTGTAGACCAATATATCACTTGAACATAGACATAATTTTTTTTGTTTGTTATTATATAGAATACAACATTATACAAAAAAGATAATATGTAATGATCAAAAAGAATTTATACTGAAAATGCAAGGTTAATTTAACATTTAAAAGTTAATAGATGTGAATTCACCATATAAATAGATAAAAAAAGAAAATAATCGTCTTAATACATGATTATAAAATCTAATTTAATGTAACTTTTTATGATTTGATAATGTCTAATACTCTCTTCAAATAAAAATGTTCATCAAAGTTGAAGAGAGCTTAACTAGATAAAGGGCATTTATGAAAAATGTACAGCTAATATTATACTAAATGGTGACAAACTGAATACTTTCTCCCTAACGAATAGAAATAAAGCATAACATCCACTTTCACAACTTCCATTCAATAGTGTACTAGAGGCTTTAACTAGGAAAGTGAAAGAAACAAAGGTATAGGGATTTGAAAGGAAGAAATAAAACTGTTTCTGTGTTTTATACATAGGCTACAGGATAACTGAGGTAGAAAATTCTAAGACACCTAGAAAAAGAAAAGCTACCAGTTTAGCTTTTGTGAGTATATGTGAGTTTGGCAGAATACATGGTCAATGTATAAAAATAAATTATATTTATAAATACTAGCAATGAACAATTGGACTTGAAGTGAAAACTATCCTGTACAATAACATAAAATATTTATTACTTAAAAAATCTGAGAAATTTGTAAAATATTTGTAGACAGCGAATACAGAATTGCTGAGTGAAACTGAAGAACTAACTAAATAGAGAGATATACTGAACAGAAGATTCAGTGTTGTGAAGATATTGCTCCCTAAATTTCCCTCTAGATTCACTGTAATCTCTATAAAAGTCTTGGAAAGTATTTGTTTGTTTGTTTTTCCTGTGGAAAGTGATAAGCAGAATCTAAAATTTATATGGAAGTCAAAGGGATCTAGAATTTCCATGTCTGCTTTCAAAGGGTAGAGCTAAGTTGGATGATTTATACTATCTGATTTCTAGACCTATAATAAAGTTATAACAATCAAGACACTGTAGTGTTGGTATACAGATAAAAAGGTCAATGAAATAGAATAGAGAGCCTAGAAATAGACTTACGCATATGTAGACGATTGATTTTTAACAAAGTTCAAAGCTAATTTAGTGGAGAAAGGATAAACTTTTAAACAGGTGTTGCTGGAATTATTGTATATCTGTATGTTAAAAAAGACTTTGATCTCACATAAAAATTAAATGAAAATGAATGAAAGGCCTAATCGTAAAACTTAGAACTATAAAACTGCTAGAAGAAAATATGAGAGAAATATTGCTTTGATCAGGCAACATATTTTAAGGTGCACAATCAAAATTGCTAAGTTGTACTTCTTCATACTTAAGATTTTTGCTCCTTTAAAGACGTAATATATTATGAATTCCTAAAATCTATAATAAAAATACAAACATCCCAATAAAAATAGGCAAAATGTAAACACACTTCATTCAAGAAGGTAAATGTAACCCAAATCATTTTTTTTCTGGATGATTTGACAGCAAGTGCAGCCATGATGTCCTATTATCCCCAAATCCTCGGTAAGTTTTTCCAAAAAACAAAGCTGTCCTCCCATATAACTTCAATATGACCATTTAAATCAGGAAATCACTACTGACACATGAATAGGGTCCAATATACAGACCTTAAATTTTAGTAGTTTTTCTAACAATGTCTTTTTTTCCTTTCTGTTCAGGGTATAAATTGGGTGCTTCTTCATCCCTCCCAGCCTCTTTGGCCCCTTGGCTGATTCCTAAAAGAAGGAAAAAAGAACCTTTTAAGAAATACTAAATGGGAAATACATTTTCTAAATTAAAAAAAATTAAATTGTAGTGAACTATATATAACATAAAATTTACCATTGTAACCATTTGAAAATGTAGAGTTCACTACGTTATGTACACTCAAATTGTGCAATCAGTCTCCAGAATTCTTTTTACTTTGCAAGACTGAAATTCTGTATCTATTAAACAACAATTCTCCATTTCTCCTTACTTTAATCCCTCCCTGTAAAACACCTTCTACTTTCTGTCCCTAAAATTGACTACTCTAGGTACCTCATATAAATGGAATTATACTATATTTGTCTTTTTGTTATTGGCTTATTTCACTTAGTATAATGTTCTTGTTTCATGTTGTAGCATGTATCAGAATTTCCTTCCTTTTAAAGGCTGAGTAACATTCCACTGTATGCATATACCACATTAGTTTATCAGTTTATCCATTATTGGACTTTTCATCCACATTTTAGTGTAAATAATAGTAATTGCTATGAACATAGGTGTACAAATATATCTTCAGGATCCTGCTTTTAATACTTCTCAGCATATACCCAGAAGTGGTGTTGTTGGAACACATGATAACTCTATTTAAATTTTTTGAAGAACTGATGTACTGTTTTTCATAATAGGTGCACAATTTTACATTACGACCAAGAGTGCACAAGTGTTTTAATTTCTCCATAACCTTGCCAACATTTTTTATTTTCTTTTCCTTTTTTTTAAATAGCCATTCTAATAGATATGAAGTAGTATCTCATTAATTTGGATTTCCATAACTGTTAGGGATTTTGGGAATCATTTCATAAGCTCGTTGGCTATTTGCATATCTTCTTTAGAGAAATGTCTATTCATATCCTTTGCCCATTTTAACAGGCTTGTTTCTTTTGCTATTGTTGAGTCTTAGGAGTTCTTTATATATCCTGGATATTAACCCTTTATCAGATTTATGACTTGCATATATTTTCTTTTATAGGTTGTCTTTCACTCTGTTGATTTTGTCATTTGAAACACAGAAGTTTTATCTATTTTTACTTATGTTACCTGTATTTTTGGCATCATATCCAATAAATTATTGTTAAAACATTTTCATACAGCTTTTATTTATTTTCTCTTCTAAGGGTTTTATAGTTTTAGGTCTTATGTTTAGGTCTTTGATCCATTTTGAGTTAATATTTGTATCATGTGTAAGGTAAAGGTCCAACTTTATTATTATTATTTTTTTGCATATAGATATACAGTTTCCCCAACATCATTTGTTGAAAAAAAAAAGTCCTTCCTCCATTGAATGGCCTTGGCATTTTTGTCAAAATTATTTGACCATGTATACGAGGTATTTTTCTAGCCTCTCTGTTCTATTCCATTAGACTACCTGTCTGCTTGGAGAAACACTTCAAAATGCATCTTATGTCTGAGAGAGCTTTTAAAAAAACACCATCAAAATTAGCTAATAGTTTAGCTGGGTATAGAAGTTAATACCCTGTCGTAATTGGAAGGTATTTTTCCACTAACTTCTAGCTTCTAGAGTTGCTGTTTAAAACCAGTGAGCTGCACGTTTGGAATGCCCAATCTGGAACTCATGTTCTTTTGTAATGTTAAGTTTCCTTGTAATGTTTCTTAGATGATTCCCTTCTATTTTCCCTTCCTTCTCTTAGAACATATATTATTTAGAAATTATACCTCATTGACTTATCCTCCCCTCTTTCTTTTCTGGTTTCCATTTCTTTATATTGTTGCTGACTTAATGGGAGATTTGTGCAATTTTATCCTTCAGTCCTTTATTGACTTTTTTTCATTTCTGCTATCATGAATTAAATTTCCAAGAGTGTTTTATTGCATTCTTTATATTATTATAGAATCAATATATGTCTGCACACATTCATTTGGAAATGACATTTCTACCATGTTCCAGTTTGAAACTTACTAGGACAAAGGAGGTAAAGGAAACATCTCCAGTCCCTTTCTCAGGTGTTAAGCTTGTGTAGAGACAGGGATGGAATGAGTAGTATGACCTACACTGTATTTAATGAGTACTGTGTACCAGGCACCGTCTTGTGCGTACATTTAATGCTTACCAGAACCATATGAGGAAGTACACATTATTTTCATTTCACACATGAGGAAATGAAGCTCAGGGAAATTAAGTAATTTTCTTGAGCACACATGATGAACCAGTGATAAAGCTGAGATTGCTGAGAGCTGGGTTCCAGAGGCTCTTCTCTCATCCTGTGGACGTGGAACAGACTCCTACCACAGCCATGGAGAAGAGGACATAGAGAGAAGACAAGGCTTGAGAGATTGCTAAGCTGACTGAAGGTGAATCTCTGGCCAGTTATGGGTTTTGGCCCTAGCCCTCAATCCAGAAGTGATGGTGTAATATTTTCAACGTAAACAAAACCCTTTGGAATTTTTTGCCACCTAAAATCAACCTGTTGTGTCTATTTTTGTGCAGTAGTCCAGACGGGAGAGAACATTCACAGATCAGAGTTGTGCTGTGTTTTTGTGCATAATTCTCAAAGCTTTTGTGTTTGTGGCTTAATTTCCTCTAAGATGTAATTCAGTTCTTTCACTTTTTGACATTTCTCAAGGTTTTTTCATTTTCGTGCTGATTTTCTTGTGCTCCCTTCCTGCCCTGTGGAGTGCGAGGAAGCATGGTGAGCCTTTGAGTCGGCCCAGTACACTAGTCAACAATGCTGCTCGGAACAGCCTGTCATTAGGGTGCCTTGAAAAATGGCCCTCTAGGCTTGGAAAGCTCTATTTGGGTACACATTATTTTGCCTGGCACCAGCTGCAATAAGTTTAAAAAGCAATAGTTAAGGAAAAGACAAACTTTTCCCTTGAACCAATTTCACTGCTTAACAAAATCTGCATAACAGCTGTTTTCAGTCAGTTACGGCAGTAGGACCACACTGACTTCAACTTCATTCCGTGGGATGTAAAGTGAAAACCAACAAACCCAGACAAAATAGCAAAAAACAAGTAAGCAAACGAATACCCTATCTCTTCTCTGTACTGTATTGATTGAAGAGACACTGTAACACGGGTAACTTTATCATCAACCCATATGAATAGAATAATTGAGATTAAACTTTATTGATAAGGTCAGCTCTTAGTTGCAGCATTGCCTTGTTGCCTCTTGTAATGCTTTTCTTGTAATTGTCTCCCTGATTAGAAGGTTTGCCTGCAAATTGTACAAACATGGCATGCTAATTTTATTGGTCCGTGAATATGTGGAACAATTACTGAGTTCACAATGAATTACTAATTTATAACACCTTAACATTTTACAAAGAACTAGATTATTAATGATCATGAAGTAATGTAAATAGTAATGGTTTCCTCTTGACACTGAATTACTTGAAGAAAATATTGAACAGTAGCTTTACTACCTACTGTCATTGCTAATTAATTAAAGTTAACAACTTAAACTGTGATGAAGTGCTTGTCTCAGATGGGATACTCATTATCTGCTGGAGAAAGAAGTGGATGAAATAGCTGATACTTAAACAGTAATTTGCCTGAGAAATAATCTATCCACAAAGGATAAAAGAGTCTCACATATGATTCTTATAAAAGATTCATACTTTTGTATAGTCAGAAAACAAAGAACAGAAATAGCATGTAAATAGAATATATTTTAATATCAAGCATTGATACTAAAATATATTTATAACAGTGATATATGTTCATTAAAGAAAATTTGAAAAGAAATACAGAAAGCATAATGAATATAAAAATCACCAATAAATCCTACCACTCAGAAATAAACTTTGTTATTATTGTATTTTTAAAATAATCTTTATATTTTTAAATTAAAAATTGTAATTTTTCTCGAGTTTTATGAGGTATAAGTTGACAAATAAAACTGTATATTTAAAGAGTACAATGTAATGATTTGATATGCATAGACACTGAAATGATTACCACAATCAAGTTAATTAACACATCCATCACTTCACATAGGTACCATTTTTTTTTTGTGTGTGGTGAAAAAATAAAATATACTCTCTTAACAAGTATCAAGCTTATAATATAGTACATTAGATTCCAAGCACTTATTCATCTTAAAAATTAAAGTTTTATCTATGGTGGTGCAAATGGCAGTATTTCCACATTTTGTGTGTGTGTGTGTGTGTGTGTGTGTGTGTGTGTCTGAATATCACCTTGTATCTATATACCACATTTTCTCTATCCATTTGTCCTTTGATAAATGCTTTGGTTGTTCCATATGTGGGCTATTCTAAATAATTGTGCAATGACCATGAGAGTGCATATGTCTCTTTGGGATACTAATTTTGTTTCCTTTAGTTATATAACCAGAAGTAAGATTGCTGGATCATATGGCATCTATTTTTAATTTTTTGAGGAACCTCCATGGCGTTTTCCATGCGATGGTACCAATTCGCATTCCCACCACCAGTGTACAAGGCTTCCCTTCTATCCACACCCTCACCGGCACTTGTTTCTTATGTTTTTGATACTAACCATTATAGCAGGTGTGTGGTGATATCTAATTGTGGTTTTAATTTGCATTATCCTGATGACTAGTGATGTTGAGCACATATTTATGTACCTGTTGCCCCTTTGTATGTCATAGTTTGTTAATTATTTAAGGTTCTATTTTTTATTTTATTTTTTTGCTATCAAGCTGGATGAGTGCCATGTATTTTGGAAATTAACTCCATATCATATATATGGTTTGCCTTTGCTTAGGCTGCCTCTTTATTATTGTTTCCTTGCTCTGCAGAGCTTTTTAGTTTTATATAGTCCCCATTGTCTATTTGTGCTCTAATTGCCTGTAGTTTTGGTGTGAAATCCAAAAAAATTATTGCTAAAACGAATATCAGGGGGCTTTTTCCCTATGTTTTCTTCCAGGAATTTTACAGTTTCAGATCTTACATTTAAGTCTTTAATTCATATATCCACTGGGAGACTTGAGGAACGGAATTTATTACTCATATGTTCTGGAGGCTACGTGGCATGCCCGAGGGCCGCAGAGAAAGGCCCCGGTTAGTGAGAGAGAGCTCGGACCTGGGGCTCGCCCTCAGCAGGGTCTGAGTGTTGGGCGTCTCGGGTTCCGTGAGTTCATTCTTTATTGGCTCCTTTAAAGCATAAGAGCAGGAAGCAAAGGAGACAAGCGAGGTCACAGTGGCCTGTTACCCAGTTTACATGGGGCTTTCTGAAAGAGAAAACTTCATGGGCGAGGGCTACCTTCTTCCTTATTTGTTTGTTTTGCTATTTCCTGTGTCATAAGGCTAGCAACAGATTTATTCAAGCTTTCGACATGGGTTCTTCATCAATGAAAAGATTAATGCCAGGCACTTATAAAACAATGTGTCAGCAGTTCTTTTAACTACCATCTTGTATGTTGTAGTGTGAATACCAAACCATTTTAATTTTTATTATTCTACTGTTGATGGACATTTGGACTGTTTATAGTTTATGGTTATTACAAACAGGGCAGCTATGAATATTCTCGTACGTGTCTTTAGGTGGGTGGAGGAATTTACTACCCTAGAGCATGCACCAAGATGTAGAATTGTGTGGTAAAGTAGGTCTGTGTTTAGCTTTACTAAATGTTGCCAAACAGCTTTGCAAAGTGGCTGTGCAACTATACACTTCCATTAGCAGTCTGTGAGAGTTCCAGTCCTTCCTTATCCCCCTCAACTCTTGAAGTTATCAATCTCTTTAATGTCAACCATTGTGATGAGGGCTTTGGTCTCAATTTTCTTTTCACTGATAAATAATGACGTTGAACATTTAGAATCAGCTTATTGGCTATTTAGACATATGTTTTGGAAATGCCGGTTTGGCCTTTTGCTCATTTTGAAACTGGATTTTCTTTTTCTTCTTTCTTTGTAGCAGTTGTTTCTATATTTTGATATCACCCTTTGGCAAATGTTTCACTTTCTTAATATCTTTTAATTATATTGTTGTTCTTTAATGACTATAGAGTAGCTCAATATAAAAATATAGCACAGTTTAAAAAATAAAATTACTACCACTATTTGGATATGGGTTATGATTTTATGAAATAAAATAATACAAAATTTTTTTCTAGGACTTGTTCCTATATTCAAGTTACAAGTCTTCGAAAGTCTCTACTAATGTTGTCTCTAGGTAGAAATGTGAAATAGATGTGTTTTAGTTTTGCCTAATTTCCTACTCCTTTTGCTATCTCCAACATCTATTTTGAAGTCACCTGTTAATTTCCTTAGACCTTAACTCTGAGGTAATATGTTTGTGCATAAGCACTGAGTACTTCAAGGGTGATTCTAGAGACAAGGCTACTACATTTGTTGTTTATTTTGGAGAAGCTTTGGAAAATAATCCTGATCAGAAAAGACATTTAGAATGTCCTAAATCAGTATAGATATACAAATATTGACTAAGTCAGGGCACTTTCTTCCATAAAATCACACAAACATATTCTCCATGGAGTGCCTTACTTCGTCCATACTTACCAGTGATTTCCTTTAGAAACAAAACCTGGAATTAAAAGTCTTTACTACATACAGGCTTCAAGGTCCTGCCCAACCTGTGTCTCGCCTGTTTCTCCAATTCATCTAACACCACCTTCCTCTTGCTCACACTTCTGCAGCCACTCAGGCCTCTTTGGGTTCTGAGGATGAGACAAGCTCATTCCTATCTCAAGGCCTTTGCATTTTGAAGATGTTTCCACCATGATTTTAAAATCATTTGTTCTTAAATGAGTTATCAGAGTTTCAGAAAGGAATCCTTTCCTGGCAACATTATCTAAAGGCCCTCCCTCCTTCTGCCATTGTATCAGTCTGTTTATTTCCTTTATAGCACTTACCACTCTCAGAGAAAATTATGTTTATGGATTTGTTTAATGGTTCTTTCTGTGTGTGTCACTCCTGGAGGGTAACTCTAGAGAGGTCATATCTGTCCTTTTTGCTGCTGGGTCTTTGGTGCTTGTAACAGTGATTGACATTTGGCGGGTTCTGGTAATATAAATATATTATGAGTGGAACAAGGTCAACGAATAGAAAAAGTTGCTTTCAGAAACTTCTAAATTGCTAATTTGTAACCGATTTTATTGAATTGGTATTTAGCTAACTCACGTGGGTGGGTCTTCCTTCTGCCATGAGGGTTCAGGCTCCTATGCTATATGCTCTTTGGCATCATTCAGGGTGTGAAGCCCTGTGTAGTTTCCCTTCATCCCCCACAATAGACTAATCACTTCCTTTTCTAGACTCAATGTACTTTGCATTCAACTTTACTAAATTATATTCATATGATACTATAATTATTTTATTATGTCTGTCTCCTCCTTCTCCCAATTCATCTCCCTGCATCCAACCTCCTCAATAAGTTCCTATAAAAGAACAGACTTTTGATTTATTCTTGTTTGAATTTTCAGTCTTTGACATAGTATCTAGCATAGTTTGTATAGTCAACCAATGTTTGGTGAATGAATAATTTGTTTTCAGTAAAAACTTGTTGAATTGTCAATATATTTTTTGATTATTGAATACATGAAAATAAAAGCTTAACTACTTTTTTGCTGAACATAAAAAACACCTTGGCTTTCAATACAGGATACAAGTCTTGAAAAGACCCAAGATGGTAGAGGAGTAAGTGGGAGGAACACTAACCTCCTCCCAGGACCAAATTGGAATTACAACTAAATTAAAGAAAAATCATCCTGAATAAACAACTGAACACTAGCTCGAGAGAAGCCTTATAATAAAGGACATATGGAAGGAACCACTTCACTATAGCGCAGGCATTGCAGTGACATGAGAGGGTGCCTGGGCCCCCACAGGCGGCAGCTGAAGTTCCAGAGGGATATTTCAGCGGCTGGGGTGGGGCAGGATTCCTCTGCAGAAGTGTGGGAGCTAAACGCCAATCTGGGCTCCCCATGCTAAAGCTACAGAACCCAGAAAGGAGCCCAAATAATATCTGGATGTCAAAAGCTGCAGGGTTTCTGTCTGCCAGAGAGAGACAACTAGAGATGCAGAGAAACTCAAAATTTTTGTTTACAGCCACTTACCCTGGGCTCTGGCAAAGGGAGGGCAGAATGGACTATAGTTGTTTGAGAAAAGTCAGGGTTTGGTGGCTCTGGGGAGAAAACTGAAGGAACAGCCACCAGGATCCCTGTGCTGAGCCATTCCCCAGACTGCAGAAGCCATCTTTCTCAGGCAGGGCACTCTGCTCCGTATGGCATCCGCCTGAGGGGAAGCAATGGTCCCACCTGCAGGAATTACTCTCACCCCGCGCAACTGAAGCCGGGCTGCTGAGAAGTATAGCTGGAGACCATTTCACCTTTTCTATGGGAGCTCCGAGACTACCCCCGACCCTCCCCCAGGCCCAGTGCTGCCACGGACCTGCCTTGGTGCACAACCTGGTTCCCTCTGCACACATCCAGCCCCAGCTGAGGGAGACACAAGCTATGGATTGCTGACAGTTCCAAACAGGTGGCCCAGGGCTAGTCTTAGGCAGTGTCTGGCACAGGACTGTGCCAGAGTTTTTGCAGATCTACCTAATACATAGAACTAAACGCAAAGAGGCAGCCAAAATGGGAAGACAAAGAAGCAGGCCTCAAATGAAAGAACAAGGGAATCCTCCAGAAGAACTAAATGAAAGGGTGACAAGTGATTTATCAGATACAGAATTTGGAGTAATGATTATAAGGATACTCAACAGCATGAGAAAAGATATAGAAACCGTAAAAAAGGATAAGTCAGAAAAAAAATGCAATATCGGAATTAAAAAATACACTGGAAGGAATAAACAGTAGGTTAGATGAAGCAGAGGACTGAATCAACAGTTTGGAATTTAAGGTAGAAAAAAACACCAAAGCAGAGCAGCAAAAGAGAAAAAAGAATTAAAAAAAATGAGGAGAGCTTCAAAAACCTTTGGGACAACATGAAGCATAACAACATTCACATCATGGAAATACCAGAATGAAAAGAGAGTGAGCAAGGGATTGAGAACCTTTTTGAAGAAATAATGACTAAAAAGTTCCCTAATCTGGTGACAGAAAAAGACACACCAGTCCAAGAATTTCAGAGAGGCCCCAATAAGATGGACTCAAAGAGCCCTATACCAGAACACATCATAATTAAAATGGCAAAGCTTAAAGACGAGGAGAGAATATTAAAAGGTTCAAGAGAAAAGCAGTTAGTTACCTACAAGGGAGCTCCAATTAGACTATTGTCTGATTTCTCAACATTTCAGGTCATAAGGCATTGGCATGAAATACTCCAGGTGATAAAAAGGAAGGACCTAAAACAAGGCTACTTTATCCAGCAAGGTTATCATTCAAAGTTGAAGGAGAAATAAAGAACTTCCTAGACAAGAAAAGCTAAAGGAGCTTGTTAACACATAACCTAAACAGCAACAAATGTTAAGGGGCTTGTTTTAGGAAGAAGAAAAAGAATAAAAATAAAAAAAAGAAAAACAAAAAATAAACTGACAATAAACACATATCTAGCAATAATTACCTTAAATGTAAATGGCATAAATGCTCCAATCAAAAGACATAGGGTGGCTGAATGAGTAAGAAAAGAAGACCCGCATATATTCCATCTCCAAAGACCCACCTCAGATTGAAAGATGCACACAAACTAAAAGTAAAGGGATGGAAGAAAGATATTTTATGCAAATGGAAAGGGAAAAAAATTGGGGTAGCAATATTTATATTTGAAAAAATAGACTTTAAAACCAAAGGTATAGTAAGAGACAAAGAAGGACACTACATAATGATAAAGGGTAAAACTCATAAAGAGAATATAACCATAGTAAATATTTGTACACCGAACATGGGGGCACCTAAATATGTGAAGCAAATCATGATGGACATAAAGGGTGAGATTAACAGAAATACAGTCATAGAAGGGGATTTTCACATCCTCATTGACTTCAATGGATAGATCTTCCAGACTGAAAATCAACAAGGAGGCAGCAGCCTTAAATGACACACTAGATCAAATGGATTTTATTGATATCTTCAGAGTATTTCACCCCAAAGCAGCAGAATATACATACTTTTCAAGTGCACATATCTAGTATAGACCACATATTAGGACACAAAATAAATCTCAATAAATTTAAGAAGATTCAAATCATATCAAGCATCTTCTCTGACCATAATGCTATGCAACTAGAAATCAGTCACAAGAAGAATGAAAGATATGCAAAGACATGGAAGCTAAATAACATGTTATTAAAATATGAATGGGTCAACAATGAGATCAAAGAAGAAATCAAAAAATATCTTGAAACAAAGGAAAATGAAGACACAAAAATCCAAAATCTGTGGGATACAGGGAAAGGAATTGTAAGAGGGAAATTCATAGTATTACAGGCCTATCTCAAAAAACAAGAAAAAGCTCAAATAAACAATCTACACTTAAAAGAACTTAAAAAGAACAAACAAAGCCCAAAGTGAGTACAGGAAGGAAATAATAAAGATCACAGTAGAAATAAACAAAATACAGAGTCTAAAAAACAATACAAAAGGTCAATGAATCCAAGAGCTGGTTCTTTCAAAAGATAAACAAGACTGACAAACCTTTAACCAGACTTATCAAGAAAAGAAGAGAGAGGACCCAAATAAATAAAATCAGAAATGAAAGAGGAGAAATAACTTATACCAAAGAAATACAAAGGATTGTAAGAAAATACTATGTATAACTATACGCCAACAAATTAGACAACCTGGATGAAGTGGATAAATTTCTAGAAACATAGTTTTCTGAAAGTAGAAGGAAGAATCAGAGAATCTGAATAGACAGATTCAACCTAATGAAATTGAAACAGTAATCAAAAAACTCCCAAAAAGCAAAAGCCCAGGACCAGATGTCTTCACAGGTGAATTTTACCAAACATTCTGAGAACCAGCACTTTTCCTTCTCAACCTATTTCAAAAAATTCAAGAGTAGGGGAGACTCCCAAGCTCATTCTAGAGGCTAGCATTTTCCTAATTTCAAAACCAGATAAAGACACTACAAAAAAAATTTATGCCAATATCCCTGAAGAATATAGATGCTAAAATTTTCAATAAAATATTAGCAAGACAAATATAGCAAAACATCAAAAAGATCATACTCCATGATCAAATGGAATTTATTCTGGGATTGCAAGGTTGGTGCCACATTCACAAAGCAGTAACTGTGATATACTACATAAACGAAAGGAAGGATAAAAACCACATGATCATATCAATAGATGCAGAGCAAGCATGTGATAAAATCCAGCACCCATTTATGGTAAAAAGTCTCAGGAAAGTGGGAATAGAGGGAACATACCTAAATGTAATAAAGGCCATGTATGACAAACCCACTGACAGCATCATACTCCACATGCCAAAACGACAAGCATTCCCCTTAAGAGCAGAACAAGTCAGACATGTCTGCTTTCCCCTCTCTTATTCAAGATAGTTTTGGAAGTCCTAGCCATGGCAGTCAGGCAAGAAGAAGAAATAAAAGGCATCCAATTTGGACATGAAGAAGCAAAATGGTCTTTATTTGCAGATGAAGTGATGCTATACATAGAGAAGCCTAAAGATTCCAGCAAGAAACAATTAGAACTGATTAAATGAATTCACTGAAGTAGCAGGATATAAAATTAATATCCATAAATTGGTTGTATTTTTATATGCCAATAATGAACTAACTGAAAGGAAAACTCAGAAAACAATCCCATTCACAATTGCTTCAACAAGAATAAAATATCTAGGAATAAATCTAATCAGGGAT